>OZ034969.1:56137261-56327261 GCA_964030785.1 Siderastrea siderea | reverse complement strand
AATTGGTTAAAGGTATTTTAAAAAGGAAAATGGGTGTTTAGCACGAGCTTTTGCATTTGTGAGCAGGAAAGTTTTTCATTCTCACCGCAAGAAAATTACCACCATTTTCACTACTACGCGACTTTTCTTTTCAAAACACTTCTGAGCACTCTGCAATACGCTTCCGTCAATCATACCTAATATGGGAAGTGTGTGATGAACTGAGCTCGAAGGAATAACGATGGCGCTAAATTATTCCGTAAATTTGCGCTGGCGCAGTCATCTATTGACTAGTAAGAGGCTTTAGAGTCATTGATGTTGCAAGAATACTTCACGTTTGGCGTATTTGAATTAAATACCCGCTCGGTGGATTATCCTATGCGGTGGATGGTAAGCTTGCGTTTAATCTCGTGAATAAGCTAAACCGAAGTGTGAAGTAAAAATTCTAGCTTTGCTGACCTGAAAATAGCACACGACATGTTATTCACCACGAGTATAATCTGGCAATATTCCGAAGTGTACGAGGACGAAAGGAAACCGGTCGTTTCGCCTACAAGTCGATTCGCCTACAAGCCGATTCGCCTACACTTAGGTTGATTCGCCTACACGATCTGAGTTGTTTCGCCTACACATAGAGGCGATTCGCCAACACAAATAAATACCGATAGAGGTGTACGTTTACCTCGTGATCAACATCTTCTTTATCTTATCGATCTACTTCTAGCTGTGACATTGTAAGAAACAAATAAAAAAGATTCACGTACTTGATGTGCGCTGATTACTTTGGACATGTACGAAACAATTAAATGAAAGATTCAGGTACTTGATGTGCGCTTTTTTATATTTTCCAAGTCATTCAAAAACTTCTTCTCAAGTAACTCGCGTGTAGTTTGATCCAGACTTTACGCAACTTTTTATTAAGTTGTTTACGACTGCGCGTGCGCAAAGCTGAAACAAAATCATACACCCTGATTTTTTCACCTTCTTCTTCGCGAGACGCTTATAGTCCAGAATAAAATGACTACTGAGAGACTCCATCCTTTGTGTGCACTTGTGATTTTTTAAGAGAAGAGTCCGTCCATTGTGTGCACTTGTGATATTTTAAAACAATAACGCTTATTAGCATCTCTCGTGCGGCATAAAGTAAAAGAGGTGTGATTTTTTCTTTACTGGATCTCAAACATACTCTTTTAGTGAATTAAAAGAAAAACAAATAAAAAAAGATTCACGTTCTTGATGTGTGATGTTTACGTGCGCGCGCAAAGCTGGAACAAAATCATAAACGAGAATTTTTAACCTTTTTTTTTCGCGAGACGCCAATAGTCCAGAATAAAATGACTACTGAGAGACTCCATCCACGCGTGTAGGTTTATCCAGACTTCACGCAACTTTTTATCAAGTTGTTTACAACTGCACGCGCGCAAATATAATATAAATAAATTTTTTAACATTTATCTTCGCGAGACGCTAATAGTGCAGAATAAAAGATTACTGAGAGACTAAGAGAAGAGTCCATCCATTGCGTGCACTTGTGATATTTTATAACAATAAGGCTTTAAATTAATTAGCGTCTCTCGTGCGGCAAGAAGTAAAGGAGGTGTGATTTTTTTCCGGCTTAGACTCAGACATACTCTCTTCGGGTCAAGAAAGTTACGTTACTAAAAGTTTTCCTGAGGTTCATACAGCTGGGTTTGAATTTTAGACAGAAATAGGGGTATGAAGAAGAGCACCAACTGTAAGGGAAATGGTTAAAAATCCAAAAAGGTTGAAGCTTTGTTCTTATTTTTTTAGAATTGCCCATTGTTTGTTGTTCTAACAAAGCGTAAGAAACAAAATTAGCATTAACCAATCAAATGGCTTCAATTTCGATCCTTTACGAGTAGGGGTCTAACTATAAAAGGCCCGTTTAGTCCGTTTAGTATCAGAGAGAAAACTAAAAAGAATTCAGCGCAGTAAATACAGATCGCTTCAAGCCCAAGTATTCAATCTCTGGGATGATTACTATAATCAGCGGAAAAATGCCGAACAGCTTCTCCGTCAATGTGCCCATCTAAATGGTCCTAAACGCTCTAGTTAATAGAATAGGTTAAGTTACTATTTGAACTTGTTGTTTAAGGGGCGGGTGTCACTTGGACAACCCACACGTCCCCGCATGTATTAAGTCTATTAGAATTCATCGCGAATCGATCGGTTTAGTTACTATTTGAATTTGTTGTTTAAGGGGCGGGTGTCACTTGGACAACCCACACGTCCCCGCATGTATTAAGTCTATTAGAATTAATCGCGAATCGATCGGTTTAGTTACTATTTGAATTTGTTGTTTAAGGGGCGGGTGTCACTTGGACAACCCACACGTCCCCGTATGTACTTAGTTTTAGTTGTAAGCAATAAATATATTTGTATATAACAGTATATGATATCTGCCTATTAATATATTGCAAATATTCAGTGCCTTCCCCGAACTTCCCGTGCTATCATACTGTAATTGCTACGAGCCTTAGCGAGGAGCAACACTATTTGTGACCTCAAAAATATAAACAACTAAACAGTTTAAAATGAGTATGTTTAACGCCTTTGAAAATCGTGCTCGATCGAAGCGAGCAATCACGTGTTTGCACACGTGTGGATCGGCATGACTTTGTGCACGTGACATTTGTCGTTTTTTACGGCGCTCGACTTCAAGAAGTCGTTTCGTTCTTGTTCATGTTTGTATGTCTTTCCAAAGTCGTCATTTGAGATGATTCGTTTCGCTTTCACTCGTTCTTGATCCAGTGGTTCTATGTTTTCGAACGAGCAGTGGAAGAACTCCAAACCTTCCGGAGTCAGTCTCTTTACAGTTTGAGGATTGTTCATTTGTGAATAAAATACACAAACGATGCGATATACCGGTAGATCGCAACGCCGCGGATAGATCGATAAGAGAAACTCGGCAAGATGAACAGTAAGAATCGTTTTATCACAGGTACTTTAAATTACAGTCTCTTTACAGTTTGAGTATAGCTCATTTGTCAAAACGCGAAGGATGCGGTATAGCTCGCAACGATAGATCGATAAGATAAACAAGGTTACAAGGTAAACTTACACTTGTATCGGTTATTTATCGCGAAATTTTAACGCTTCTGTGTGTTAGCGAATCGCCCCTATGTGTAGGCGAAACAACTCAGATCGTGTAGGCGAATCTACCTAAGTGTAGGCGAATCGACTTGTAGGCGAAACGACCGACATTCGGACGAAATTCAGGAGTGGATAGAGTATGCAACGGGAAAACGAATCATGATCGGCGTTCGATCAACCGATTCGTGAAGAAAATGTGTTTGACAAGAAGAAACGTACGTATGACTTGTTGGATTGTTTTTGCAAGAAACACTGCTAATTCTAGTCACCTATCACCCGAGGAATGGAATGAAAAACAAAGCATAAGCGCTTTATAACGTTTACTGTTCTACGTGAATGTTAACGCTGTGACATGATAGCAAGAAAAATCTGAAAAATCGTATTTATAAAAGCGGGAACGGGGAAATATCAGAGGAAAATATTTAAGCACAGTTTCATGCTTACTTCTTCGTTATAGCTCACTGTAATTACCAAAGAACGTGATAAGCCAAACAGGGCGATGTATCGTCGTAGGTCATCGCTATAAATTTCACCGAGAACAGTTGCTATTTATAGATGAATCAGAACTTCTCAGACTCATCTATAAATAGCAATTGTTCTCGGTGAAATTCAGCGATCCTACGACAATACATCGTCCTGTTTCCCTCATCACGTTCTTTGGCAATCGTCTTGAGTTATAACGAAGAAGTAAACTTGAAAGCACGCGCTTAAATATTTTCCTCGATTCCCCGTTCCCGCTTGTAGAAAAAACAATTTCCGTATCATGTCACAGCGTTATATGTTTACATTCTCCAAACGTAGAACAACAAGCGTTACAAGCGCATTATAAGCTTATGCCTTATTTTGTTTTTTCAATTCATTCCGGAGGTGATATGTGATTAGAATTAGCGGTGTTCCTTCCAAAAAAATGCAACAAGTCGTACGTATCTTTCTTCTTGTCAAATCCATTTTCTTCACGAATCGGTTGATCGCACGCCGATCATGATTCGTTTTCCCGTTGCATACTATATCCACTCCTGAATTTCGTCCTCGTACAGTTCGGGATATTGCCAGATTATACTCGTGGTGAATAACATGTCGTGTGCTATTTTCAGGTCAGAAAAGCTAGAATTATTACTTCACACTTCGGTTTAGCTTATTCACGAGATTAAACGCAAGCTTACCATCCGCCGCATAGGATAATCAACCGAGCGGGTATTTAATTCTGATTTAATGTCGAAATTTCTTTACAAATATCTGCCAAACGTGAAGTATTCTTGCAACATCAACGACTCTAAAGCCTCTTACTAGTCAATATATGACTCGCCAGCGCAAATTTATGGGATAATTTGGCGCCATCCTTATATTGCTTCGAGCTCAATTCAATATTGCGGTAACATCACGCACTTCCCATATAAGGTATGATTGACGGAAGCGTATTGCAAAGTGCTCAGAGGTGTTTTGAAAAGAAAAGTCGCGTAGTTGTAAAAATGGTGGGTAAGCTTATATGGTTCCATTCCATGAAGTGAGGGAGACAAGATTAGATGTCGTAATAAAATCAGGAGGGATTCAAATACTGAGAGGACAGGGAGATTCGAAGTCTTAGAGCTGCCGTTTTTACCGAAGCAGGTAAGCTATCCTACTCACAATTTTAAACATAGGCACGCAATGCGCGCAGAGCCAATGACGTTTTTTTTCGCAATATGGTGAAATTTATCCTGACAACCTATGGGACTTTACATCTCCGGTAAGTCCTCCTAACCCCTCAGCCCCAAAAGCCCCCCCCCCCCCCCCCCCACCACCACCACCACCAAAAAGATCTTGTGGTTATCCACTATAAAACCTGGTAATGATTGAGCAGCGTGACTACGCGGAGTAAAGAAACCGAAGAAAGCTCTTTATTTCACGGTTCTTCAAAGAACAGAGACAAAAACAAGTAAACTTGAACTTAAACTCGCCGTCGAAAAATATTGCATACATAATTTAGGCAAAGATCAGTGGAAAGTTAACAATTTTACTTCAGAAATAAATGCAAGTTGCAGTTGAACCTTTTAATTTCTTACTTCTACCGGCGAATATCCAATACTTTTCAGTGCTCATAAACGGTCAACTTTCTAAAGGGTGCCGTTTTGACGCTCTGAGAAATTTGCGTGACACGCGACTCGCTTTACTTTGTTTAATTTGTAAGGTTTCAGACGTTTCAGTCAACCAATTACGTTCTTAGTACATTGTATTGTCAAAACAGGAGTCTGCCATCAAAGGGCGTTTCTTGTATCCACAATATTTTCGTTCGAAATCGGTTTGAACTAGCGTTTATAAACACGACTGAAATAGTTTTGCAACTATATTTATATCCCCTGTTCTTTGAAGTTGCTTGCTTTGTAATCAAGTCGGCTATAATAATTTTCGTCTTTTTGCTTCACAAATCGACCAAAGTATGTTTACATTTGTAACTTTCCCACGGTACAAAGTTATTTTTAGCTCACGTGTTTATTTTGAGTCTCAACCTACAGCCGAATAAATTTCGTTTGCTTTGCCTTCGAACAGTACGAAAATGTTCAAATTCAGCTCGCTTTCCAGTAGATCCAACAGGTCTCTATTAGAATGCTTTGTCGCATATCTGTTGTTGTTAATCTTTCGGTACTGTTTCGGTCGGTTCGAGATGTTTTAAGTGTTGCGTTACATTCCTACGACTGAAATTACAGCTGTCAACTATGCAAATTTGCTCAACATACGCTTTACACTTTGAGCTATGAATAACCCCGAAATAACGTTTAGTATCTTGTAAAGATTTTACTACATCCATCCTCTAATTCCTTGATCACCACTGTGACTTGGATTTTAATACTAGTTTCATTCATGTTTTTCAGTTTTACGAATAGCTAGCAACAAGCCGCGCAATTTCCGATTTAGTTTTAAATGGGTTCATGTTTTATAACACGCACAAAAATGACACTGCAAATTTTAGATTCGCTGTTACCGAGAGATAATCCCGAAAAATTTTATACTGTTTTACTCTAGTCTTTTTAACTTGGGCTTTAAATACCGTCTCTTTCACTGTTAATTAGGAATCGAAGTAACGTTAATTTCCACGTTCTGTTCATACAACATCTCAAATTGGCAAGTCCGTCTTGTATTTGCTGCTGTGGAAATTTGTACTTCAGTTAAGTAAACACAGGACTACAACGCGAATAAAATCCTGCCAGACCTCACGTACACAAAACAGGCATTCGAAGTAGATCCACGCTTGCGAATGCAAAACACTTCAAAGCCCGGGGGACGTACTCCTATAGTATAAGCTTTATGGGTTTGTGCCGCTGATAAGGTAAGAGTTTCAGTCTCCTGGTGCACACCCCCACCCATCGTCTCACAGAATATCCCCCCAGCCTCACAAATCGTAAGACAGACGTCTCACGTATCATATATATGCGTATATCGTTGATTTTTAGGCTCTGACAGTAGCCATATGACGTCACTAACGTGACGTCATTGGCTAAAAATTAGTGTTCGCTTGCAAGTTTTTGTTAGCTTTTGCTACACATCAATCGATCAGTCAAATCCTTGTTTGAAAGGGCCTTGGCGGTCACTCAGCGGTCAAGTAATCTCAGAGTCAAAGAGATGATAAAAAAACCATGAAACTACTTTAGAAGACCTGCAGTTAATCACTGGTTGATTAACAATGCAGGCAAACGGGAATTATCTCAGCTAAAACAACATTTAAATAAACTTGTACAATATCATTTCAGTTCACACTTTCAGCTAATAAAATTTACATTGCAACAAGGACCCGCTCGGTTTTCCGTTTGATCTTAAGTTAGAATTTTTTTTGTCATTCTGTTAAGTCATCCTATGGACTGTTAAAGTTTTTTATAAGAACCCAAAAGGCCATATGTGAAGGTGGAAATGCAAAATAATTTTGCTTGAAGAATTTTAAGGACATCAAGAGAACATTTTATGTTTACAAACATTGACTTTTTTTGGATATTAAAATTTGTAAAGCAAGAGTCTTGCCTCATTAGCCAATGGGCCTTTTGTTGCCATATTTACACCAAAGGATTCCTTGTTGGAATTAACTCAGTTTTGTATGATTTTATTTGAGTTTGTCACCAGTAGAGTGTGTTTCCCGTCAATTTTTGCCTTGCATAATCTAAAACTACCTTAGTTTTTTGACAGAAAGGTGGTTATGTTGTATAATTTTATTCAGGGCAGTAGAATCCTGGTATTAGTTCTAAATAAAATGGTCTGCGAGCATCTAAAAATCAGTATCTTAATTCACACACACACACAACATGAAGCATCAAAAAGCAACGCAACCGTTACTTCTCACCTCACTTACGAATCAATTAATAATAATAGTTTTATCCCAGGAAAGTCTTGCTTTATCCTGATTGGATAATTACGATGCATTAAATTACGCTTAAACACAACAAGGGCTCCTATTACTACAAGGGCTTCTATTGATAGTAGATGCTTTGACTTCTGAAATAGCTACCCATTAAAATTGTAAATAAAGGAGTCTAATTTTAATGGCAACAGGAAGCCTAAGGTTATGTACACAGTAACCACCTATCATAGTTTTCCATCAGTCTTACCAGTCTTGAAACCTTTTCTTTCAGGAGGAGATTTTAAAGAAGACCAGAACCCAGTAACCTTGAATACGTTCCTGAGCTTTTGTTTGGGCTGTTGCTTAGAAAACATTTGTGAACCAAAGGATTTTCACATAGTTATTGTCTTGTCAGTAAGTTTCTAAGTAGCTGACTCCACAAAATACATTGCAGGTGGTTAGAAATGACAAGTAAAAATTGGCAACTCTTAACTTTAACTTGTAACTTCCTATTACGATAAACCTTTCTATGGAAAGCTGCATTCCTTTTTTGTTCCAGTGTCTGATGGTTATGATCTTTTATCCTTGATCCAAAAATGACCTTATGATAACCTTTTCAAGTTACAGTTGATTTTGCAACTTTTCATTTAAAAGTGTCTTAAATTTCAATCAATAAAGGGACTGTCCACTTTTTGTAGGGTAGAGGAATAGTGGAATTTGATGGGGGGAGGGAAGAGGGATGTAAAAGTGGCTTGACAAAACAGGGACGCCCTAAAAAGGAGTCTGCATTTATAATATGGTTGTTGTCCTCCTGAGTTTGTTAAAGGAAATAAAGGAACTTGCATCTTATGGTCATCCAAAAAAAATTGTCCTCTGAGGGGTCAAAATTAATTATAGGTCCATAACATTTCATTGCCCTCCCCCCTGCTCCTTTAGAAAACTGAGGAGTCCCTAACTGGTCCCACATACTCTAGGTTTTCATTTTAGCAGATTAGGAGTTTAACTAAATGGAAGACCGTGGCAGCTGTGTGTGCAACTTAGGCAACTGCAAAAAAAAGTCTGAAAAAATACAGGCTTGGTTGGGATATACATGAAAACCCAATGATAACAGTGCAGCAGTCTTACCAACTGAGCTATCAAGCCGGCTTGGAGTTGTTGGTCTTTGTGTGAATTCATAAATATTCCCTAGAAAGGCAAACCAAAATCATGTGCATGTATTCTTTTTCATGCTGAGAGTTCATGTTACAAATATAGTTATTAGTATTTTTGGTAAGAAAAGAAAGAGTGGCTTTGATTCTACAATTTTAGTGATCTTCTAGATAGGTTATGTTTTAGTAAATAAAAGAAAACCAAATGTTTGAAGCACAGGTAAATTTTAGTGTAAATTAAACATAAAGGAACTGTTACTGGTTATTTTGATGGGTTTTAAAGGTAAATAATTTCGTAATTATGTTCCTTTTGAAAGTCAAGAAAAGTAAAGAGTAGGACAAATAATTTATCCTCAAAATTGCTCTTTCTAGATCTGTGTGTGCTGCTTTTCAAACATGATATTTTGTATTTTTAGTTGATGTTCTGTCTACATTTTGTCTGGAATTAAACATTTCTAATTGGAAATGTATTTATATGAATCTAGTTTAGTATTAAACACGTGTACAGTCATTAAAATTAATACAACTCACAATGTACTTTAAGCTTAACATGTAAAGAGCACATCCTACACATTATGAATAGATCTGTTTAAAAGACATGGAGTTGAAATTTCTATGTATTGTTCCTTATAAACCTTAAACAGTTCCTAGAACATCACTAATTGGGTAGTTTTCTTCAGTGTTGTAACTAATTCATAGGTTTTTGGTGGAGTACTGATCACTTAAGTCTTAATCTTCTAATTCCGCGTGCTTTTATTGATAACAACTGCAGCTCCTGTCCTTGTTTCTTTTATCTCACGGAACTTATTTTGATGTTCTTGTAGCCTCACTTTCCCCGTTCCTTTCCGCACGCCTTGCCACTTTAAAGTTAACACTGTTTAGCCCAACTTATTCTCTTCTTATTATTTTATTCTCGGTTGAAAGCGATCGCTGTACCAAGCCCTATTGTAGGATATATAGCCCAAACAACACCTATCTAGCGACAAGATTCGAGTTATTTTTTTCACAATTTTCTGCTGACGCGTCATCTTATTGGCTTTCCTGTTTACAAATCATGGCAAAACAATTAAAAAACCCCTGAAAAGAATCGATATTTCATACTGTTTCATGCGGTGAGGGTAAAAGACGGAATGAGTTTGCGGAATGGCATGTAGCATGACTTGCGGAATGGCATAATTATGCCGAATGTAATTTTTTTAAAAAAAATTATACTAAAAAAGCGCGCCAATTTTTTAAGAGAAGCCGCATTGTTAAATACCGCGGGCTCAAACATGATAAAAAATCACGCATCGATCGCGTCTTCATTTGATTTTCACGTATGCTGTTCTAATTCACGGATTCGACGAAAAGAGTTTGGCGGCCAATGCTAAGGCTTTCCGCTTCTGTGGACGGTTTATCACTTTTAGTCAGAGCCATACAGTGCCTCGGATACAACTTGGTCCACTTCGTGCTACTACATGTTTGACCAAAACATCGAGACGGAAAGTCAAGTTTTGGCGAATGTCATCTCAGCCTCGGTAGTGAGCACTCGGTTGTATCCAGTCTCAAGCATATCTACTTGTCCTTATCCATCACGGGTTAAACGATCGATGGAGTAAAGTACAGTACATATTTACGAGGCGTATTTGTTTCATTAAAAGTCTGTTCCTATCTATTATCCTTTCTTTTGGAAAGTCTTCTTCTCAGCCGCTCGGACTGAAATCACGCAACGCTCCCAGGTTCGGGGTGCGAAGGAGACTTGCTTTTCGCCCGACATTACGAAGACTATAAAAACTCAATGGAAGACATGAACATGTTTTACGACGTGGTTCAATTTCATTATATGTACTGTTATTATTTTCCTGTTTAATCAGGTTCTATACTTGTGTATGATTCCTTAAAAACAAACAATGAAGGGCATCATTGCCCCCCGGGTGCATATAGTAGGTGTGTCGCTGTGAAGGGGTGGGGCACTCCCATACACAATTGAAGGAGGGATTCTATGTAACAAACTTTTAACTCAACTATTTTATTCACTGTGGTCATGGCGACCTAAAAAACTGAATCGCTCCCATCTTACAACAATATTTCTTTTTTTGTTGTTGTTTAATAACGGCAACTAAAGAAGCTTGGCAAATGTATAATCTAACTTCCATGGAAAAAACTGAATTGCTCTTGTCTTACAATCTCTAAGCCACGGTATAAAAACTTGTACGTTAGTTTGTTTTGATTTTTTTTCTAAGTACTTTAACAAATGTATAATCTTAACACAAATGTAGGGGGAGGGGGTGGCTGACATAAAAAAACTGGATTTCTCACATCTTACAAACAATTTCTTAGCCACTCTTGGGGAAAATGAAGTATAACAGCTTGTACATGTAACGTAATTTGTTTCCCCGCACTCTATTTTGATTGTTTCTTTTCTTTCTCATTCAACAACAGTAACCCAATGCCCGATTCCCTCTATGGCACACGCCTACAGGGAATTATGGTAATTGCATTTATCATTGCTTAGTCTCGCGCATGGTTTGATGAATACAATTGCCGTCATTCCCTGCAGGTGTGCGCCATAGTGGGAATTACCTCAGGCATTACCTCAACAAATGTATACCTATCTAACAACACTTAAATCTGGGGGGGGGGGGGGGGGGTGCAGGCTGAGATATAAAAAAACTGGAATGCTCACATCTTAGAAACAATTTCTTAGAAACTCACTGTAAAAATGACAGTATTAGCGCCCTGTGTATCTAAAGTTGCTCATCGCATGTTTTATCTAAATCTAGATCCTGAAGGGGGGTTCCATATAAAAAGAATGATGAACTTGTTGTAACACTTCAAAAAGGTGCCAAAATAAAAATTAATGATGAGTCACACTTGTTGTAAAACCTCAAAAAGGTATCAAAATAGAATTTAGAAATTATTAAGCAGTTTCTCGATTTTTATCATTGATTATGCTTTCATTTAAAATTTTGGATACAGTGACTCTCTCTTGAATACCACAATGGTACATTCCCAACATAAAGCTGCATTTTTTACTGCCAACAAGGACAAGCATTTCCATCTCTTTTATACAAACAACCCATCCCCTGGGCTTCAACAAAACCTATCTAACATGCTTGAGTAAGCATGGAGTTAAAGGCAAAAACAAACCTAACATGCTCAAGTTGGCAAGAAGTCAAAGTAGTCCTAATAAGTTCAACAACAGTAACAGGAACAACAATAAAGTGTCATAAGTAAAAATCCCCCAAAATTAAGTAGGAGCAAGGAGATTAAGACCCTGCACATGCTTGGTTCCCTCTTACAGGGAAGGCAGACCTTTTTTCAATTGGAGAGACTGACTAGTGTCTTGAAGTGGGTGGGTGGGTTGGGGGGGGGGGGGGGGCTAAGGTAACTCTTTTCTTAGAAAGTTCTTTTTTTTTGTAAATTTTGGGGGGTAAAACCCCCAGCCCCCACCTCCTGGCTCCGCTTTCCCTGTCGCAGCTTGAGCTTGTAATTCTAGGTTTTAAATGCAAAAAAAAAAAGAAATATAGCAACTGTAAAAAGAAAAAAGCCTAGTTTTATGACACATTGTCATTCCAAAAATAAGTCCAACTCTAAAACGAGCTGAAGCTTATGCTGCTCACGGAGAGCATCCCCCAAAATTAAGTAGGAGCAAGGAGATTAAGACCCTGCACATGCTTGGTTCCCTCTTACAGGGAAGGCAGACCTTTTTTCAATTGGAGAGACTGACTAGTGTCTTGAAGTGGGTGGGTGGGTTGGGGGGGGGGGGGGGGGCTAAGGTAACTCTTTTCTTAGAAAGTTCTTTTTTTTTTGTAAATTTTGGGGGGTAAAACCCCCAGCCCCCACCTCCTGGCTCCGCTTTCCCTGTCGCAGCTTAAGCTTGTAATTCTAGGTTTTAAATGCAAAAAAAAAAAAAAAAAGAAATATAGCAACTTTAAAAAGAAAAAAGCCTAGTTTTATGACACATGGTCATTCCAAAAATAAGTCCAACTCTAAAACGAGCTGAAGCTTATGCTGCTCACGGAGAGCATTCTGCACCACTGACACATCTACCATTGAGGTGTTGAAGTAGGGGTGCCTGTTTAATAAGCAAGCTTTTCTTGCATGGTAATAAAAAGCTCTTTCTTTGTTGATAGTGTACTTTACGGGCTCAAAAGGGTTACCAGTTGGGTACTGGTATCTCTCCATATGCTGGAGTAGCAAATTCTTTGGTGAAGTTTTTTCAATCAATCCACCACAGCCTGTACACCTCTTAATGTTCCCATGTTGGAAAATCAAAAGGAATGGATTGCCATTGTGAAAGGGCTGTATACTGAATGGAGTACCATGATGTGTCTGGGTACTGTTGTATCCCTGGAGAGGCTGTGTGCATGTTGAGGTGTGTAGTGACTGGTAGACCGCAGACTGCCCAGCTGTTGGTTGTTGAGTGACTGTCATGGGCATTGCTGACCTGGTAGATGGCATGGCTGTTGAAGGCATCAGTGGCAACAACTGCCCGGCTGTTGCTAGTTGGCTGGCTGCTATAGGCAGTGCTGATAGTGGTTGCATAGCTGTTGGTTGCATGCAATACATAGCTGTTGAAGGCAGTGCCTGCACTGCCTGTCTAGCTGTTGTTGATGAAGGCACTTCCTGTCTGGCTATTGCTGCTGAAGGCACTTCCTGTCTGGCTGTTGCTGCTGAAGGTACTGCCTGTCTGTCTGTTGCTGCTGAAGGCACTTCCTGTCTGACTGTTGCTGCTGAAGGTACTGCCTGTCTGACTGTTGCTGCTGAAGGTACTGCCTGTCTAGCTGTAGCTGCTGAAGGCACTTCCTGTCTGGTTGCTGCTGCTGAAGGCACTGCCTGCCTGGCTGTTGCTGGCTGAATGGTCAGGTCTGTGGATTGCATAGCTGCCAAAGGCATTGCTGCAGACACCACAGGTTGTACAGCTGGGGGCATGATGGATGCTGATTGCACCATGGCCGATCTTGGTTGGACAGTGTTTGCAGTGACAGTATGAAGGCGATCAACAAAATCTGTAGGTAGTGGATTTTGACCTTGCTTTTTTGACCTCTGCTTCCTAGGAGCTCTCTCCCCTTTTTTCCCTCTCCCATCTGGCATGCCTTGATTTGCTGCTTGAGAGAAGTTAGGTTTATCCCTGTTTTTGGTATACCAAGCCAAAAATTTCCAAAGGATGGACTTCTTTTCAGCAACTGCTACAGTGTGAGAGCAAATTGATAGCCGATCATACTGTGGACAGCCACGGCATCTCACCTCTCCACTTGCCAGTGGGATGACAAGGTGTGGCTTAGCTGGATCTTGAGCACTTGCAACAGCAAACCCCAATTGGAAACCAGGGCAAGGCACAATGGAATCATCAGGGGAGCTTAACAAGTCGACGGCTTTGGTCCAGATAAGTTTGAGCTCCTCTAAAGGCACAGCACTTCTTATGCCACTCTCGGTTGCTGAGACGGAAATGCGGGCATGATTGGGTTGACTCTCATCAGCTGCTGGAAGGATACTATAGTTGCCTTCCTTACGGCAAGCATCACTTAAACTGGCCTGTTAAAATAACAGCGAACAGAATAATACATGTAATTGCTGTTAAGTACCATACAGGTCAAATTTAAAGTGCTACTATGATCAAATTTTCACCCCTTGCAGTTTTTTTTATTTTAGTTCCAGAGATATTTCAGCTTAAAGTGCCTATGAAATGAAAAAGAAGTTGAGCTCATATGAAAGGCTTTTCTCGTTCCAGAGATATTAACGATTTTGTATTATGCAAATTAGACAACTGGTGACGTCATAAGTTTGACAGTAATTGGTGTAAAAACACAAAATCAGTATTATCTCTGTAAATACCAGAGCAAAGTAATTGAAACTTGGCACCAGTATTGTACCCTTAGAAAGACACCACATGGTACATATATAAATATCACGATTTATGGATTTACAGGGAGAAGTAAATGGTGTCATTCCAAACATACGCAATGTGCTCATTGCGCTAGATACCCAAATGACCCTAAAGATGGAAGATGAGGTTTGGAATGGATCAAAACACGGGATTGCCATATCTGCATGAAAGAGATCTGGAACCAATAGTGTTGCCATAGCAACACCAAAATATGCAATATGTGGTGTATTTCTTAGGGTACAATACTGGTGCCAAGTTTCAATTACTTTGCTTTAATATTTTCAGTGATACTACTGATTTTGTGTTTTTACACCAATTACTGTCAAACTTATGACGTCATCAGTTATCTAATTTGCATAATACAAAATCGTTAATATCTCTGGAACGAGAAAAGACATCAGGAAAAGGAAAACACAGTCTTTCTTCATTTTGAAAGGCCTTTCATATGAGTTCAACTTGGTTTTCATTTCATAGGCACTTTAAAATTAGGGGACTGATCATTGGTGTCATCTACTCAACCCAATTTATGTCAAGTTCAGACATTGAGTTATCTTGGTCATTTTTCCGCAGAGACCAATAATACTTGACAGACTAATAGTTCTACAGGTGACAAACTGACAGTTATAATAAAATTATATTACCATGGCAACTCACTCTTTTCCAGTCCTCACCAATTTGTTTTAATATTTTAAAATTTTTAATTTCGGAAAAATGAAACCTGGCCAAGACATTTACCTAATCCATTCATATGCTTGCCAGATCACGCATGTAAAGCATCATCGCTGGCAAATATCAATGCTATTAATTTTGTTGAGTCTATGACATCATTAATTTGCTAATTTGCATATTTTAAAAACTTGAATATCTCTGGAAATTAAGGAGATATTTGAAAACGGTAAACAGCATTTTTCTTCTCATACAAAGTACCTGTTAATATTTTAAAACGGCTACGAAAGAAAGAGCATCCCCATCACTTTCATATGGGAGTCCCCCCCGGAATTTCACCTGTTACATAAACAGTCAACTCTCGCCTTGCGGACACCCCGCTAGTGTGGACACTCGCTATTATGGACAAAATAAATCCAGATCCCCGGCGAAAGAGGTTTGACTGGAAATGAATCCCGTTATTACGGACTCGCGCTACAACGGACACTAAACGACGCCCAGAGCATGTTGACTATAACGAGAGTTAACTGTACATGTATAATATCCCAGGAGGGGTACTCCGGTTTGTAAATGATGGGGATGATCGAATGGAGGCAAAACTCAGGACCCAAAAACTTCCACTTCCGTAATTTATAGTAGGAGGATTGGGGGGAGTTAATTTGGCACTCCTTTAATAATAGTAAATGAACATTGAAGCAGAGTCAACTCTACAAAGGGGATTGGGTTGGGGGACTTAACTTGATCTTCTGGATAAAAACAAGGGGATGAAGAGAATGGGGCATGTGGTAAGTAAGTATCAAATGGGTCACAGTTACCTTGTTAAACCGTTTTATGACAGCTAAACGTTGTTCCTTTGACATACTTCTAAACACTGTTGGGTCTACTGCAAGGTGCTGGAACTCTGGGATAACCTTGTATGGACCCACCCCGAAGATGGCATCTTCTACATCCATTTGGCGCTGTGCAACTAGAGCTCTCATCTCTCCAGTAGCCTCACTCATATCCAGCTGCCTTTCACCTGAGGACTCCTTACACCATGTCTTTTGGTACAGCTTGTTCATAGACTCATTGCCATTGTTACAGAAGAAATCAGATGGTGAACCAAGCTGGCATTGTTCCCTCAAAGGACGCAACATGCTGTCTTTCATCACTTCCACTGAATTGCGTCTAAACCATTCTGCAAACGTCAAGCCCAGGGGATGGTATTCAGCCCATTTCTGCTCAACAAGAACAAGTTTGTCATCAAATTCAGAGGCACTGATTGCATCAGCAAGGCCAAAATACTGTGTGTCACCTTCACGTCCACCAAATACATCTAGAAGGATTTGTCTTCTAATCTTTGTTGGAATACCAATGCGTACCATTGCAGAGTCTATGTTGTCTTCTAAATGTTTTTTACATCTCATATGTGCTGCGAATATAAATTGATCAGAAAATGCCTTTCCAATATTGAGCTCTCCATCTGTTCCAAATGATAATAATCCTGACAGGTTTGGATTCAAGTTCACCATTGTTGAGGCCAGAAGCTTGTATGAGGACTCTAGTTTTCTCATGTGAAAAAGCACAGGTCCAATCATAACTGGGTTTTTTCCTGTTACTTTGTCAACAACCATGAGATGTCTGTAGGTAGTTAGGGTGTAGCAGAACTTGCCCACATTAAATGAGGGGTCCACCCCTAGGACAGTGAAATGCTGAGGATCACAACAGAAACGTCCTATGTCTGTAAGTTGTTGTTGTGTGGCACACACAACCTCTGGTTCTGGAGCACAACGAACCTCTTGAACAAATGCAGTGTTCAAATCACCTTGCTGCTCTTTGCATTGCAGCAGAACAGCAAAAAGAGGATCACAGTGGTTGTGATTATCACTCTTATCACTCTGTATGGACTTAGATGGTTTACTGGAAATTTTCCGAAAGTTTTTGGCTTGCATTGGGTCCCTCGGTGCAGCTGCAACTGATGACAAGTCAGAGGTTTTACCAATAGCCACTTTGGTTTGGTTGTATGCTCGTTTGGGTTCCATTGTTGTTGTTGCTGCCCGCAATTTGTCTTTGGTGCTTTCTCTTGTTCTTTGAAATGGAATTTTGTTTTTCTTGGCATTTCCATGGGGTACAGATTTCACTTCATGTTTGTCACCAAGAAACCAGTACTGCACCATGATATGTTTAAATATCTGTCCGTCAGCATCTGTATAAAAGACAACATATTTTTGTTATAGCATCCTCCATGGGACCTCACTGATACTCTCTTTCTTTCATGAAGAGCTGATTATCAGTGTTAACATAATAATATTCTAACAAGAAACAAGTGACATCCAGCTTAAGAGACATAATACTTCTCAACTTTCTGAAGAAATAATATTATAATTATTTAAATTTGAAACATTGTATATATAATACATTAAAACTTATTGAACTCAACCAAAACTAAGTGGTAACCTCATCAATATAGTAAATGACCATTACTATGATGGAAAGCAACACAGCTCATTATGTCAGAGAATTAGGTTAGTTTGCTTTAAATAGCTCTCAAAAAGCATCATTTGCAATACCTAAAATGGACTCAATCCTTTTTCTGAAATCTGGACAACTCTTATGGTAGTAGTACTTCCTCTTCAGCACAATGCACCCACTCTTTCTACTGTCATAATCTTCCTTTGTACTTCTCAGGATGGAGCTCCTGAAAACAAACAAAGAATCAAACAAACAGTAAGAGGTCAGGTTAAATAACATTGTGCACATTTAATTTATGAGTGGAAAAAAATAAAATTAGGTCGCATGGTTCTGTACAAACTTAACATTTCACATTAGTGTTTAAACTTGACAATATTAATTTTACCGGTATATTGAAGACATGAAAAATTTGTTTGTTTAAGTTGATTTCACAATCTTGAATGTCTCCAAATCTTCTGTAAGAACTTAGTTCATCAAAACATGTAGCTACCATAAGTTTTTTTTTTGCAATGGAGAGTAGATTGGATTTTCTTGGATATAGGATGTAAGTTCTTCACCACATGCTTAGCATTCTTCTGGGTGTATGATTGTGGGTGGGTATGTGTGTTTACGGCATATGTCACCCATTTCAATATAATCTATTTAGAGAAAAAACAATGTAAACAACACATTGGCTAATTTCCACTCACCCATAGACATGAAAATGGTCAGAGGCTACTTTATTGGCTCTCCAAACTCCAAGGTCATCAGATTTCAGATCATCCACATTTTCAATCAATGTATTATCCACCAGGAATACTACATCATCTTGAATGTTGGTTGGAATCGTAGAACAAACAACGTCATCACGATCTGTAAAGAGCAGGTGCTGTGTGATATCAACAACTGATAAAGAGTTCCCTTTCAACCCCCTTTTGAAAATAGGCAGTGCTAAATTTCCATCGTAATACTCTATTCCTTCATCAGATGAGGAGGAACTACTCTGTGTATGTGATTCCACATGTTTTACATCATCTAAAGACAGGCTAAGAAACTGGACAGGTGGATTTTCATCATCACTGGATGAGCTACACAGGTCAATAATGTCATGCTCTTGTTTCTGTGATAAGCTTTTGACACTGTGAGATAAAAGAATAATATAGATTGAGATAAATAAGTAATGAGGATAAGATACAAGTAAGCAGATAACTTGTACCCAATTTAACTTGTTGTGCAAGACCGAAAAAATTTCTAAGATGAGGGAGCACACACCCCCTTCCCCACCCATATATTTAACAGAGCTGTGCTCAAGCAGTGCCCCTGTGCCACAGCCAACTTACTTTTGTCTTTGCCGGGTGACTTGAATGTATAATTTTGCTACCATGAAAGCTTTTAGAGCTGGGCACCCAAGACTTCTTGCATAAGAGCCTTTGGGCACCCAAGATAATTCTAAGAGCAGAGCTTTGATTTAGTACTTTTGGTTGTAATACCCAGAAGGATCTGTGACATTTGTAATCTACTGTACAACAAAAGTGTTATTTTTTATACATTAAATTAAGTCCTGTTTGAAACAAATGAAACATTATATTATAATCATCAACTTTAATTTTTGACCCTAAGGAACCAAAGAACAACTTAGAACAAAATACCCAACAAACTCCCACATGATATTCTTTAACACACCTTGCATTTCTTTCTTCATCTCTCTTCTGTTCTTCAAAGCTGGTAGAGGATTTCTATAAAAAAGAAAGGAATATTATAACTAAATAACAGACTATTGATTTTTTTGAGGACAACTGGTGAGGAAATGTTTATTGTTTATTATATGTTTTGGATACCATTTAAACTAAATTATGCACACCAGGTATACCAAAATAGTCTGTCTAATTTTGATACTTCAAAAGTGGTAAAATGGATAAAGACATAAACTTTAACAAAATGGAATTAACCATTAAATGAACTTCTCTTTGAGCGGTCCTTGAAATGCAATGGTTGGAAACAGCTATAGAAATAAACAATTTCAAACTTACCACCACTTCTGTTTTAATATAAACCACATCTTGATATCTTTGTCTGAAGAAGCAAAATAAGCAGATTAATATCTGAATACAATCTCTCTCCTTGTTTAAGTATGTGATAACACCAGATAACATAGCTTGAGCTTGGCACACACACCACAAATGCATTTTTTCCGTTTGAGCATATACTGACATGTCTGATGTAAAAGTATGCAGGTTTCTACAGATCAATGCATGTACATCTGTGATGACTAGAGTTAATTTCTCATCAGCCGGACTTCCATAAAAAGTACCTTTACCGTTTTCAAATTGAATAATACAAAGAGAGAATGGCTACTTACTTCTTTTTTACTGGAGAAGCACCGGGACTACAATGGAATAAAAAACCAAACAAACAAATTTAAGTGTACACAGAAATTATCCCCTACTTTCAGGACCTGAACAATCGATGGAATCGATAATCGATGGCAATCGAAAACAATCGATGGCAATCGATATCAATTAATCGATTGATATTGATAATCGATGAACAATCGATCGCTAAAGTTTTTGTGATTATCGATTATCATCGATTATCAATATCAATCGATAATCGATGACAATCGATCAATTAACTACATCGATTGTCATCGATTATCAATATCAATCGATAATCGATGGGAATCGATCAATTAACATAATAGATTGATTTCAATATGCAATATCAATCGATTTCCTATTCAGTCAAACATTCAATTGTCAATTTTATCGAGTACGGTACTAATAAAGTGTCACGACTGCGTCCCAGGTCAGTTGAATCTCGAAGCTAAAATGATCATGTTTCTACTACTGACAACGAGATATGTTAATTGTATTTATTATTTGTGCTGTTTTTCACAGAGCAACATCGATTAACAATTCTTAAATTTTGCTACCGAGGTTTAAAAATAACATACGATCTGCGTACACTCCCGCGATAGCGTAAGGAAACGGAGACATGAATTTAGTGCCAATCGATGGCAATCGATGAAGTTCGCGTCCACCAAAGTGTGATTATCGATTGGCCATCGATTGGCCGATGCCAATCGATGCCAATCAACAGTAATTAATCGATTGTCATCGATTGATCGATTTTCATCGATTGTTCAGGTCCTGTACTTTTGTATAAAATTAGGTTGGAAGATTCTGATTAGGTTGAAAGAGTTTGATTTCCAAAATAACATGGGGAGTGTTATCATGAGTTAAGTCTTGAGGTAGCGAACCTCACTTGTCATACCTCCTTTTTAAATTGAGTTCACGATATCTCAAACTTGCGATGCTTTCTGTACGATTTTCTCAAGATTGTTTCAATGCTTAGTAGCCAAGCCTTGAAATGTAGAGAGGAGACTGGGCATCACAATACAAATAAGGCGGTAATTTGCCTCGCGCGCAGGTTTTTGTACATTGACAGAAAGCCAGAAAGATATGCGTCGAAATGACCGGCTGCAAGCGTCACTACCAACAGCATTGCAAACAAATAGAAAAGGCAGTAAACAGCAACATGTTTTCATTTCTTAAGCTTATATGTGTATGTTTCAGTAAACGGGACCCCGAGTTTTGACTTAATTTTTTCGGAAAAGGTGCGGCTTCTTGACACGGAACTTTACGATATTCATTGGCACTAAAATGCTAAGAAAACTAGACTTTGGCAAAAGTCTTCCACTTTTTATTTTTCGAAAAGAAATTCTGTGCTCGACCCTTTGGCAAGTCTAAACGAATCAGGGCTCGAGACTAAGTTTTTAGCTTAGTAGCCAAGTGGCTAGTCAGAGGTTTGATTTCACTAGCCAAAATAAATTTTCACTAGCCAGACATTTTTGCATAAACTCATACTGTGTTCAATATGTCTAATTTTTAGCCGAGTTAAGTACTGTAAACATGCCAGACATGCCTCTCTGTAATCTCAAGAGTAAAGAACTTGAATGTTGACTATTTTTTCCAACGGTTAAAGATTCTCCCACGCGGAATACAAAGTACCATGTGCCTTCTGGGCAAATTCCCAGGCGCGATGTAGTCCACGCCTCTCTTTTCCATTTTGGTCAGTTCATGACGAATAACTCGAACAGTTAACCTTATATGAGCATGTCATCGTACGGAGAAACGTTGGGAAGAGAAGACTAACATTGTACGAACGTTGTAAGGTACGGAGAAAGGTCAAAAAGACAAGACTGATACAGCACTCAACTCACGTACGGAAAAACATCTACAAGAGAAGACTAGTAAATTATAAGCGTATTTGAGTGCGGAGAAACATTGCGCAGAAAAAAACTGATTAGGTTCGAACTTACTAAGGCACGGAGAAACGTTGAGAAGTCATATCAAACACGTTGGTTGCTAATGCACTACAGTAGGGAGAAACGCTGCCAACATACCACTAAGATACAAAGACTAATAAAATACGCAACTACAAACTTACGGAGAAACGTTACTAGACAAAACTATTCCGTCCACACATGTGTTCGTGGGTCTAGAACTCCTTTTCACAAGAATGCTGACTTTTTAGATGATTTTAGTGTTAATGCAAGGAACGCGGACATTTCTTAATTAGTTTTTAGTATGTTTTCTTAGAGGACCTTAGAGTAGTTTTAGTAGACAGTATTTGATTTAGTTGGCTATAGTCTTGGGAAATTGTTATAGGTCATTGCCAATTTTTATGATTCATGCTATAGTAGTTAGGTTATATATTGCTTAATTTTTTTTTCAAATATTTCTGTAATTTATGTACATATTTTCAAATAAAATACCGGGTCCTATTTCAAAATTTAAAAAAACACTAATTCCGTATGTAGGCACGTGTGTGACGTACGGAAGAACGCCGAACGGACAAACTGGACTACTACGGTGGGACAATAAATTACGGAGAAACTAAAATCGCACTAATGAACGGATAAACGTTGAGAAGACAAGACTAATACCGTATGAACATACTAACGTACAGAGACTTATCGTACGAAAGTACTAACACACTGAAAACCTTAGGAAGAGCAGAACAATGTCGTGCGAACGTGCTAATGTACAAAGAAACGTTGGGAAGGCTACACTAATAAATCGACGAACCTGCTTACGTACGGAGAAACGTTGTGAAGACGTTACGCTGGGAAGAGAAACTATCGTACGAACGTAGCGATAAATGGAAAAAAGTCGATAACAGAAGGCTAGAGAATTGTGTGAACCTTCTAACGTGTAGACAAATATCATTTGAACGCACTAATTGACCTTTCAAGGAAACGTATGGTAAACGTTCTGAAGACGGCTAATTTCGTTCGAACGTAGAGATGACGGAAAAAAGGGTTGGCGTGTGAGACAAGAATTAGTAGGGAAAAACGTCGAGAGGACAAAACAAATATCATAGGAACATTATGATATCCTTTTACGGAATAAGTTTTAGTTTCTGCTCACTCAATTTGCTTTTGGGATCGGATGATCAGAAGCAATATTCAGTTTGGGTTCCATCCGGTGCTTTAGTGCTTTGAAATTTTCACTAGCCAAAGTGGCTAGTGAAAGCGCAAAACTTACTAGCCCAAACGGAATTTCTACTAGTCTGTGACTAGTTGGCTACCATTAGTCTCGAGCCTTGGCTGCGCTGTTGACTGCTTGCGTCTGGGCACAAAATTTTCGCTTAAGCAGCAAAAATCATATAATTCCTTTATCATATCGATTTTTTACTTTTGCCTCGGTTATATGTTCCGTTTTTTAACGTCAGAAATCATTCACAACCCCAAAACATGTAGTATACGAGGTGGACGCCACTTTTTACCTCCCTCTTGTCAATGAATTTGTCTTTCTGTCCGTTTCAAGCACAAATTATCCTTCAATGCGACAAACATTACGCATTTCCATTCAAGTTCAACTTACTTTATTGTTAAACAGTACTTGGTCTTGTGTTGAAGCCTGTTACGATGATGAAGAACAAAGACAGGAAGGCAAAACTTTCGTCTGGTTATCACGAGCTTTCAATTCACCGTCGCCTTTTTTGACTCGTCTCATTTCTCAGATTTGCAATCTCGTGCTGCGATTTTCCTCACGATGAATTATCTTGACGGCAAAGCTGAGTTGACAACCTAAATTTAGAAGTTATTCTACAACTATACACCTTACGGCGTCGTTTGCCCCAGAACACACGATAAACATTCGATGAAATACAAAGCTGTCAGCACGACCGCCGCCATCTCCTCTTTTCCCGCACTTCGAATGAAATTCAAGGCATTTCAAATAAAATTGTGCGCATGCGCGACATTAGTCTCCTAATGTTGCGTGAGGTTTAATAGCCAGAAAGCAGCCGACGTTTCACGAGGTTGCCACTTGAGTCCTCGCAAAACGACGCCTGAGTAACGAGCGCAGAAATTCCATACTGATGATGTGACACTACCCAGAACTTGGTAGTGCTTCTGATTGGTTGAAAGAAAATTCCAACCAATCAGAAGCACTACCAAGATCTGGATACACGTCATCAGTATGAAATTTCTGCGTTTGTTAGGGGCGGACCATTATTTTTTTGGAGGGGGGGGGGATGAAAATTTTTTCAAGACAAACAATTTTTTCCGGCTACATCTTTCTGCAGACAATTTTTTTTTTGTACACGTGTGTCCAACCAGTGGTCTCGGTTGGTGATGATGATGATGATGATGATGATGATGATAATGATAATGATGATGATGATGCTGATGATGATGATGATAATAATAATAATAATTATAATAAATTTTTTATGGTTTTTGCTTTTTTCTTTTCTTTTTACTCCAAGGCTCACAGGTTACGGTATGCGCCCTGTTAAGCAAGTTTAGCTTTTAGCATACAGTGGTGAATTTTGCAATTATTAATATTATTATTATTATTACATTTATTTATACACAGTTAAAATTCATCAGGTAACCTTTCCACAAAACTGCCTAAGCCTGCTTTCCATGAATGCCGTGTCTTATCTCTTACTTATAAAAGTGTAACTTCACCATGGCTTCTTTTGTTTCTTAAAAAATTGAAAATCTCACACGAAAGTAGATCCTGAAATATAAATATGTGAACGTAATTGCAAGTAATAATATAGAACTGCACCAGCGGCCTTTTTTCCCCTGATCCTAGAGAGGATTGAGGAGCCAAATGAAGCAGCCCTTGCCTACACTTGCACTTTGTTTTGTAGTTTATACAAGACTGGATCAAATTTGCCTTCTTCTTGCAAATGAAAAACAGGAGACTGCTTGCTGTTTAAGTGATGATTTATTAAATGTCATCATCAAACCAGCCTAGGACCCTGTTGCTGAAAAGCCTGTGTGACTTTTAGTGAATACATGCAACCCAGATGCTTTCAAGAGTTAGTGTTGAAATGTGTTGTTGGGAAAGTAAAAAACAGAAATTGGGATTTATCAACCAATTCGATTTGGTAAATTAGCCACCAGAAAGGAAAACTGATGTTTTAGCGTTACATTTGCTCTAACACTCAAAATGTCAACTTTTGAATTAGTTTGTGGTGGCTAATTTACCATATCAAACCAGTCGATGAATCAAGATTTTGCAAATCATTTTCTTGCATTGTTATCTTGCATTTTACAAAATAGAAATATATTTACTTACACAAATCAAACTACGTACTCATGACTTATATTAAATAGCTTTCCATCAACCAGTCTGCAAACGTTTTATTTTTTCCTTTTCATGTCTGCAAACAATTTATTTGGACTTTTTTGCCTTTGCAAACAGTTTTTTTGAGGATTTCTGATCCCCCCCCCCCTACAAAAAAAAATGGTCCGTCCCTTACTCAGACGTCGTTTTGCGAGGGCTCAAGTGGAGATCTCGTGATCGCGTGAAACGTCGGCTGTTTTCTTTTACCATGCATTTCGTTAGTTCCCTTGCCAACTATGCCTTTACTGCGGTTCGTTACAATGCCGAGTCACGTAAGTATTGCTGCTGGGTTCGTAACACGACCCACCGTTTTTTATTTTTCCCTTCAAACAAACATTTTCAGTGTCAATTTTTTTACAACCCAGTTAATTACACAACGTACGTCCATCAAAATGTGGATCAAGGGCGTTTGGAGGTAGGAAAAATGGCTGCATGAGTTATTTTGATTGGGTCATAGTAACGAGTCGGCCACCTTTGGAAGGGTGTGTGGGGCGACGTTGCACTGTAGTTCTGTAAGCGGTGAGGTGGGTAAGTCCGTTTTAAACACATTTTTTTCTTTTACTGATAAACCGTTTAAATCCTGGAGTCAGGTCATAAGGAGGTTGTCCGAGAGAGTGAAGTCCTGAAAAGGACTGTTCATGCCATTGATTGTCTCGTTTGGACAACCTGTGTGGAAGGCATCGGAGCCAAGTGTTCAGTAGGGAAGCGGTGGTCAAGTTTTTAACGTGTCGGCTTTATAATCAAGGCACGTTTAAAACGTCGTGCTACCGCCGTTCCTAACTAAAAAGATCACAATAATTTCGACTTTGGCACGATGTTTGAAACCGAGCTGGGTCGCTGCCGTGTAGTAGCATGACAAGCTCTGCCGTGTTACACGACTTGGTTGCAAACGTCGTGCAACTGCCGTGTAGTAAAAGGTTGATTTCATGGTAAAACTCCGGCAAGTGTTTTGTTTTGAAGAGCTCGTAAATTCAATTGAATCAAATTCGACGCCTGAAATCAAGTGATCCTGCTTGAGTAGAGCTACAGTCGAGCCATATCTTGGTACTGCAATAGCACGACGTTTGAAACAGCCTAACGATTGGTCATCCGGCTCCGCCGACCATCGTATCGTTCTCGAAGACAAGGCTTTGGTTCATCCTCATTATCTCCACTCAAGTTGGTGGTCGAGGCGATCCAACAAACTTCTGAGGTAACCCTGCGAAGAACCAGCATTCCATCCAAGAAACTTGTTGTTGAAGGTGACAGAAACAACAGGGGCCGGCGTAAAAATCGCCCAGTGGCGGACAGCGTTAAAAACGTCTTCAAGTGCGCTCAAATCTCGGTAATAACATTCACTGGGCTAACGTCACACGAAGCGATTGAAACTTTGAGAGTTTTGGGTTGAAACTGATGGATACAACTTTTACAGATCTCCTGTTTGATGTTGTGCTTCCCCTCTGTAATGTTAGAAACTTAGCTTCTTGTTGTAGGCGAGAGGTGTTGCACCGAAGCTCATAAAAATACTAGCACACAACCTTGGAGTAAACCTTATTGTCATTTTCTCGGTTAAATAACTGATCATTAGGGGAGACAAAAGCAGGAAGATATCTTGCCCAGTTCTTGACAAAGTCATATCTTGTCCGTGTTATGGGGAGCAGTGCCAAGCCTTTTCACTTGAGCACAGATGTTAAGTTAAAGGTAAAATGCCTAGTTGTCCACCAGAAACAAATGCACGGTTGGTTTTCGAGCAAACTGAGTAGCCAGGCATAGACTTCGCTTCCAAGGGAAGAATGAAATACAATTCATGTTAGCTAGGGTCATCAGATGTGTAGTCTCCTCACCATCAAGGTACATTACAGGAAATTAAATACTTGGCAAACCCAACATGACTTCTATGCCAGGCTGCATTTTATGAGGACTACGCCGAAGATCTTTGGCGTGGCTTTCAGTTATTGGCGTACAATTTCTTAGGAGACTTAAGTATTTCTTGGGCATTGAATTGAAACGGAAAGCACCTTGGCTTAAACGTCGGAAGGATATCGTTATTTGCTTGAAACATGGAGCACTTTAGAACCTCCAATTTCATTGGAGCCGCCGGTTATCATGCAGCTCTACTGTTTTCAGGGCTAACGTCATATTTCTATTGCTTGACGACAAGAACGAGGCTCTCTAGTCGACTAGAGAAAAGGGTGAAGAAAACAAAGACCAATCCTGTGAGATGTGAAAGAGAGCTGCGGCCGGGGGTGCCTCTTATTTTCCGAATCATTGTCTCTTTTTCAAGGTGAGGCCTGGCATACAGCCTTTCTTTGAAAACGAGTTTTCACTCACATATGCAAGTAAAGTTGATTTTGATTCATACAAAGTACGAAAGAAGGTGCTCCAGAACTCACTTAAGCTTTGAAAAAGAAAAAAAACAATAAATGAAGGGTAAAGACAACTCAGAAATGGCCCATTCGAAGCAGGAAACAAACTAATTTTAACTGCGAATTTTGACGAGATTTTAATAAGAATAATAAGAATAAAGCACTCTACAAACTACAATATACAACCATTATAGTAATACTATAAACTACAAAATACACTAGCAATAGCTTGGTATAAAATACTTTAAGTTTACGACTAGAATGTTATGCACCACAAGCTTAAATTAATAGAAATTCCATGTACAAAGAACAAGCTTTGTTTCACAACTGTGCAAATCTTGATGTGCCATACAAAATATGCCACACTTGAACCCGTTTCAAACGTTGTGTTACCGTCACTGTTGTGTCCACTTGCAGAGTGGGAGCACAAACAAAATTCGGGGCGCGACTCAGTTTTAAATACTATTCCAGTTTTTCTAATACCGCATCGAAGGAGTAACAGAATACAGGACCATGACCCGTCCTTAAACTGACACAAATATTCTAAACAGGGAAGTCTTCAGAAAAAGAAGAGAGAGAAAAAAGAAGCAGAAAACGGAAGAGACTGCAAACAGGACACGAATGTCACTATTCCACTATTTCTACCCAGAATTGAAATCGCCCCAAAAGAATGCAAGTTCAGACTCCTTTAAACATGAATTTGACAAATGCAATGACAAAAGCCGTGTTAGCAACGGCGCACGAGAATCGTGTAGCACGAAAAAACTCTCAGTGACAAAGTAGTTTATTGCGGTGCGCTGTTGATAAGCAACGTCAGCACAACGTTTGAAACAGATTTCGACAAATATATAAAATCTAAAATCTACAATGAATTGTTAAAAAGGCAAGTCATTAGAGATAGACCAGCTGGATTCGCTTTGTGCAAAAATACTCCACTTGGGTAAAGTACGGTTTTGTCGAGTACGCAAACGCATAATTGAAGCGAATACATACATCCTTGGTTTGTAGCCGAACAAACGTCACAAAATTTCCAATTCACAATTCTATTCCCCAGCATGATTACTTACAATGGTTAACTGCTTTCCTCGGTGGTTAAAACAAGAAAACGAATGGAGAGTAAGTACAGGTTTATCTGATTTTCAACGACTTCTCCGGAGAGGCACATGTATACATTATCGAGTCATCAAGATTGTACAACCGCGACACTTTGAGATCATGGCTGTTTCTCCACCGTGGAATTCACAGTAAGTTTCGGAACATATTAAAGTAGGGACACTATAGGGTCGACTGTTAAACGAAGTCTAAGTTAAACTTGGTTTAGGAGCATGTAATGAAGGTCTTAAACTACTCATAAGAAGGTCAGTCTAACCTGCCACTTGGCTTCCAGTTTGTGTTACACGCCTTGTTAGAAGTTGTTTACGGTAAATAACGCTAACACATTCGGGTTGCTCAGTTCCATTTCGATTTAAGGCACGGTTTTGTTAAACCATGTCGAAACTTCGTTTAAATAAATAAATCGACCCTACGGATCCATCCAGAAAACACAAATGTTACGAACTCATAGACGTTATGGCTACAAGTTTAAGAGGAGATCTCTTTGAAAAGTCTGATAAAAAAGTAATTTGTAACTGATCAGTTGTGGGGCACGGAACTTCATTGAGATAAACCCCATGAGGTTATTTGCTGAAAAGTGAAGTTCATCATTTGAAACGTGCTAAAAAGTCGCTGGTGTCATAAAAATTAAAACTATCTTTTCCAGTTTAAAATTGTCCGCGACGGTGCTGACGTCTGGGTCTACAAACAAATAGTCGGCCTGCGCAAGGAGATAAGGGCTGTTCATCACCAGCCTAGGGAAGTTTTCTCCTGTGCAACTATTTGCCAAGGCAATGTAACGTTACGTTACGTCACTTTTTTCACAACCTCCCCCACAGTCTTAAACCCACAAGTCTTCATTCATCCCACCCCCACCCCCACTGTCCTTTAACCTAAGCGTCCTGTCATTCGCGTTGTCATTCTCGTCTCGCACTGAATTCGCAGCTGACGCACGTGACGAGCTCCGTACCTCGTCCATAGGGATGTCATCCCTTGACCGACTCCCCCTGGAATAGTTATCATCTGATGCGTAGGGAGGGGGGAGCTGGTTCAAGCTCTCCCCCCAGCTGCGTTGTCGATCTGATTCTGAAGATATGTCGGTTTCACCCAACGTTTTCACCCATTAACATTATCCCAGTTATCCCTGGGGCGACGACTGTCCCTTGCCCACTGGTCATATTCGTTGTCATATCGTCTCGTGTTCGGATCTCGTCGGTTGCGATCGTCGGGTGTACGAGGGAGGGACGTGGCTTCGAAATCCATCGGCGCGCGAGCAAGTTCAGCGTTTCTGACGGCGTCGTACTGCCATCCTTCGTGCTTAATCTGTTGCTGTAGCTGGCTGTGACTCCAGAGATTGGCCAACACCTGTGACAGAAGACAGAGTTCGTTCAAAACAAGTAACAACTAGCAGGAGATGATCAACAAAAGAGTCAGACATTCCAGCAAACTAAGTATGTAAATTTTCTGTTTTTTTTTTCTTTAGATCAAAACTGTTTTGTAATCGTTTTATTCTTGGCTAAAACAGTTCCGAGAAAAATGGTTGTCAATACACCTTCGATTTCACACACGTGTACACATATTATTTATGTGCTAAGTAAACAACCGCAATACCTAGCCACGACTTGCCGCCGTCACCCCATCAGAGAACAGTGTCACCCGTAAAAAGATCATGCTATTGTCAGAAAGAAGACCAGATACTTAAAAGTTGATGGCTGACTGATTAATTGATTGACTGATTAACTAATTGATTGATTGATTGACTGATTGACTGATTGATTGATTGATTGATTGATTGATTGATTGATTGATTGATTGATTGATTGATAAGCTAACTCATCGAATGTCTGCTGACTGACGGATGGACCGAATGACTGGCGGACTGATTTGCTGGTTCATAGCAAAAACCAGTGACTCACTGACAGACTGACTGTCTGACTAGCAGACTGTCTAACTGTCTGTTTGACCGACAGCAAGACTGATTGACTGACTGACTTCCAGACGCACAGCCGGGCGAATAGCGTGATTGACTGACACCTTGCTTACCTGATTGGCTATCTTTATAACCCTGGGTGAATAAAGTTTTTCCTGGTCCGTTGCTATCCTCACCATCTTGTGAATCCCTTTAGTTTTACGCAGAAATCTGCAACAAATAGGATACAATTTAAAAAGTGGGAGACTTCTGAGATAGCCTGCACGGAGACGTCTTCTATTTCTTTTCTGAGGCGGAGACGTCTGTTTGCAGGTTAGTATTAAGATAGATTTGTCAGACGGTACAGAAAAACGGTCGAATTGGACAGCGTTGCTAAGTGCTGGCTTTTCAAAATGGCAGCCATTTCCAGTAGTTCCGAAAACAGAACAAAAGGTTTGATCTTCATAAGATGCATTTTTAGGCAGCTGAATCTATTTTCTTTCTAACTCCAATCTGTATGACCTCGTTCATCACGAGTCTTCCAAAGCTCAGAGGTAGAGCGTTCCAAACGGTATCTGGAAGGCCATGGAATCGATTCCCGTTGGGGACTCGGAATTTTTTTCTGAGAAAGAGTCTTAACATTTCTTGCTTGCTTTATTTATCATCTATTTGTATACTGTTTCAAATAATTAAATTTATTTGAGAACAGTTTTCTTTTGGGCGGGAACAGGGAAAAATTGCTTCAAACTGAAGTGCGAAGACCCCGGTATAGTATAGTATAGTTTTACGGCGACGTGCGGAATCGATGTACATTGCGTTACCCTTCCCTGTCGACTCCTCATAACTAATGATTCCAACCCTGACTTAGACAAGCTGTTACAATAAGATCCCCTAAGAAGACCCGGAAAATCAAAAGAAAGGACAAGGAAATTCTGGGTAATAAACCGCCAGCACTTACTTGGAGTTTTTGTCATTCTTATTAGTCAGTTGGTAGATGGCGCATAAAAGCGAGGCTACTGTTGGGTCCTGTACAAGTCTCGGCCTCTCCTCCTCCCCTGTAGGGAGTCTGTGGACAAGGTGTACTATAGCTTTCTCGCCTGAGGAAAAAGAAAGAAGCAATCGAGATTAAAATATAACTAAGCAAAAATACTTGGCTTTGAGATAAACAACAAAATTCTCCGAACTATATTTGTATCCCAATCTCAATCGGTAAGGACAATTATATCTAACATTTTACACGAAACCTCTACAATAACAACTTACGTAAGTTACTTTAGGCCCCTAAGACCTAATATCAACTTCAAAATCAACTTCAAAGTATTTCTAACTAGTTTCCATTACTTGTTATAGTTCTTACCAACAGTTTTCTTGTTTTCTGGGTCTACACACAAGTTGCGAAGAGCAATGGCGGCTGCACGGATCGTTGGATCGTAATCAATTCTCAGAAGCTCGACGAGTTGTGGAATGACCTGCGCCTTTCTTGTGCCACCACGGATCTTGATCGCCCACTGTGGAGAAAAATTACTCACTGCTCTTCAAGTCGTGGAATAAGACAGTTATCCCTTTAAGCACTGACATAAAAATGCACATTCTCCTTAGTATTCTCCATACATTTCTTATGGAACTAGCAAGGAGAATTTGTCTAGATATTAAAACATATTGAGTGGAATGATTGTTTTATTAAATTCTCAAATTCGATAATGAAATCGTTGCTGATTTTTCTTTTGCCATATGTTTTGAACAAATCTTTTGGTTGGCAGCGAAGAATTTTAAAAACGGCGCGGCACTTGACCTGGAATCGCATTTCCTTGTAAGGCCAAAAACTGGTTTATTCGCTGATAACCTGTGTGCAACCGAATAAGGAAGCTAGAGGCTGAGAATTTAATAATAATTATTGTCATATAGACAGTCTCTGGATATGAGCAAGTGTGCCCTCTGATTCGCTCCCTACCAATAGGTTATCACTTCATACAGTTGTGCCTTACGAGAAGAGAAGTCAGGGAAGAGTGTTGGTGAGATGCACGCTTCTTTTAACGGAACACTTTGTTTTAGTAAGTCAATGACATTTCTCATGATCCAGGTGTTGTCTACATAACAAAATAATTTCTCTCAATCTCGTCTTACATGATTTCATAGCTAACTCAGCACTACGCGCCTCGTTAACGATTTCGTAAAACAATTGTTGAATATAACGTTCTCGGGGTTTTTGGTTTTTGTAGGTCTTATTTCATGGGGGTGCGGTGTTAAAGTAGTTGATGCACCGGTCACTAAGAACTTTGTTACGTATGGAGAGAAAATCATTCAGGAAAAAAAAACGGCTTACTTTCGGAAGTTTCGCATTATGGAGTCTGTAATCACTGCATAGCTTATGTCTCTCACCTTCCATGAGCAGGCTGTTAAGTTATGCAGAGCGCCAGCCGACCCCTCTAAGGTTTCAACATTCTTGGCTTTCTTCAACAGCACATAATACTGCTGCACTGTCTGTGGTTGCCAAATAAGTTCCATTCCTTGTGGAGGGCCCTTCGGGCGGTCCATGGGCCTCTTGTCGTTGGGAACCTTTTTCTTTTTCCTGCCACCGCACCCTGCAAAACAGCCCTGGCTCTGTTGTTCCTTAACCGCCGCGGGATCCACGTCTACGTCAGCGTCGTCATAACGATCCCTGTCGATCTCACTTTCAAGCCGGTATGATAGGTTTCTCAGCGTACATACAGAGTGCTCGAGACACTGGGAATTAACCAAACGATTGTTCATGTTAAGAAAGCAAATCGAGGTGGCTTTCCGATGAAAAAAGTGGAATACCTAAGTGAAAATTACAAACGCTTGGGAAGTGTGAAACGATATTACTGTGATTGCGAAGAGAAATTTAGGGTTGGGCATTCTTGGTTGAGTAGGAAAATAACCAAGTTATCAACGCCTTTGTTGTTTCCTAGCAACTCATGAGATGCGCCTACTTTAAGTCCGTCTGGCGAACGCAAATCCGCAGGTTTAGGCACTTTTAAACCTTTCTTCGTTTGGCAAGAGAAATATAGTGGTAATGCGATTGTTCTTGTTACAAGGGTACTTATTGAATTTTGTCGTTTACCTTTTAGGCGAAGTCCCACACTGAAGCCAGGAAAAGCCATAGGCATTTCTCATTTCATTTTTCATTTCTCCACTTAACTTACCTTATTATCATACTGCTCACTCTTCACACCAACTCTAATAATCCACACCAAACAGTCGACCAAGTCCTTCTCCTCCCTAAGTTCCTGCCGGGCCCTGGTACCAGCCGAGGACAGATTGCGCACGAGTCTGGTAGCATGCACAAGCACTGCTGGCCAGGGTTGAGTTCTCACTGACAGCTGTCCTCGAGCTGCGACTGCTGTCCACTCGGAGTATGGTATGATAATAATGATGACGATGATGTGGAGGCAGACGAGAAGGATCCTTAGACGAAGGGACTGAAAGTGACAAAAATAAGAAATAACTCAAATATTGTTTTATTAAAATCTCGTTGAGACGTGAAATTGAAGACCTTCGCAGTGATGATAGCAACCTTGGCGGTGGCAAAAATGCCGAAAAAATTCCGGAACGGATGATGAACTGGTAGATGGTCAATAAGTTGAATGTACTACAGCAAAAAATGACAAAACCGCCGGAAGTAGAAGTAATGAGTTGCCTTACCTCAACGGATGATAAATTACACAGAACTCCTAAAATTGCTTCTCTGTACTAAGAAAAGAAAAATAGCAAGAAAATCAACAAAAGGGTCATACATCATCGCGGGCAAAAAGTCCCTAGATTTGTCGTACCTCAGTCTTTTCTGTTTGTTGTATGATTTGAATAAGTGCTTCTATTCCACCACAGTCTGCTATGGCCAGCTGAAAAAATATCAAGAACGTTGTTTTCAAAATGTAACTCTAAGCATATAAAGCCCATTCATTCCGAAAATAAAACCTTAACTCAGTTATTCCTTTGATTTCTTAGTATGTGGCTAAAATACTTCACTGTGACCAATCAAACACGAATAAAAAGAATAAGAATTTATTTCACGTCGAAAACGTGAATCCAGGTAAAGAGCTCATGAACTTTGTTACGGTTGGCAATTGATTCCAGGGGCCCGTTTCTCGAAAGTCCCGATAACTTTTCGGGCCCGGAAAGCGATTTTATGTGCGTAAAACTGATATACCTTAAAGATTCAAATTTTGTTGGTTTTTGAAGCTAAGAAGTAAAATTCTAAGTTGACGTAACAAGTCGAGCCGGTTTGCGGGCTAAAAGCTACACCACCCTCCTATAGATTTTGATTTTAAAACATCGTTCCGGGTCCGAAAATTAACGGAACTTTCGAGAAACGGGCCCCGGACCCTTAAAGTAAGATAAGAAAATAGGTTAAAGCTATAGAGCTATTGTACTGCTCAACATTCTTGAGCAACATCCCTGTGTGAGACCATTCAAATGAAAGCTATTCAGTAAGCGGTACTTGCCGACGGTACGATTTGTTGTGCTGTACAAGGGGTGTGTGTGTGTGCTAACTTTAATTTTCAGTCCGAGGTTGAAACCCTTAAGTGTGACCATTCATTCGTTGTAAAAAACCGGTTTCTTACCCTGTTGGCGTCGTGTTTCATACTGAAAGAAAGATTTCTCAAGAGGCAGATGGCGGCATATCTAACCCGCCACTCAGAATGCCTCAATAGTCTGACAATCACTGGGATTCCACCGAGGTCTCTGTTGAATAAACAGATTAAAAAGAAACAAAAGATCAGCGAATGAAAATAGAAAGAAAAAAAAAAGAAAGAATGGCTTTTCGAACAGAGAACATTTGTAATTGTTCACGAGAAAAACACGGTGATCGCAAGATATTTAGTTGTGCAGAAAACCGAATTAGGAAAGGAAACGTACCAGGATAACAGCCACTGTATTACAAACACATAGAGAACTCTTTTACCACTTTCACCCTCATGTTTTGTATTAAAAATCGGTTAAATTTTTCATGCAATCTGTGATTTTTAGGCCCACGAACTTGCTCGTGAGAATTATCAGAATATAAAAACGATCCTCCCACCGTTGCACCACTACAGCAGTTATCAATCATTTATCAACTGTTATGTCCAGACCCTGATGCTTTACAGAGTTACGTTCGAATGAAACAGAGAAAACTCATTGTGCTAACATTTTGTTTCTACATGTAACGTAGTTGTTTCTTTTCGATAAGGGGGCATCTAATTGACAACGACTTGCTGAAATCACACAAATTGAATAGAAAGAAAAAATATTCCACCCCCCTCTCTCCCTCCCCTTTAAAATAAAATTACCAATTCGCAATAATTTGTGCCATGCAGCAGGGAGTGGCTGGCACATCTTAGGGTTGAACATTGTTACCAACAGAACAAGATCGCGGTTAAGTACTGATTTGTATAATAGTACCCAAAACCTATCTGAATTAAATACCATGATCAAGTGTAGCTGAGAAAAAACCGCTTTGTTAGTCGATATCCCCTGAGTGATGTAGTCCAGTTTGTCTGAACGAGTGTTTGCACTAAAGCGAAGGCAGGTAATTTGGTTAACACTGTAATTTTGGGGGCTTTCACGCTTACCAAACCAAAACAGTTAAACAGTGCCAATTTTGAAATTGTGCACATTTTGTCAAAGATCCTTTTAAAGCTAGACAAAAAGCTAAATGATCGTGCTAGATTTTACTGCATGAGTACCTGACTTTATCCTTGACAGTCTCTTTACTGTAGCACAAGTGCTGGAGGTAGCCTGCAGCGTTGATAATCTTCGTCTCATCTCCTGACTGCATGTAATCAATTAAATCTGGAATATCTGGCTCCCGACCAACTGAACAACCGAAATAAATAAATAAACAAATAAATAAGTAAGTAAATAAATAAAAATAAATAAAACGCATCTATGAGGACACTTGAATAACTAGAAAAGCGCCAAAATGGCGTCAGACCGCGCAAGTTTTCAGTAGGTCGCAAGGAATGCCACTGAAAATACTACGTACATAATGAGAAAGAATTTGAGTCACTAACCTAGTTGGCCGTAATTCCAGGAATCTGAAAGATAAGATGTAAATGTTGTTAGGGCAATACAGAAGTTTGTGCCTACCGGCGGACCTCAAATTTTTGAGGCCGAGTATACATGAACTGGTAAAGAACAAAATTTCAAAGAAGACAATTTTATAGATAGCAACTTTGGTAAGTTTAGGGAGAAGTGATATCTGTCCTATTATAGTTATGTGGATAACCTAATCCTCCTAAAGGAGGCCCCAACTATCTTAACCTGCCACCAGGCCAAATTTAAGCAACCCTCTTAACTTTCTTACGTGGGACGCTCGCTAAATTCGTTCCGCGTTGCCCGCAAGAATGGTTTACCGAGCGAAACGAAAACAGAACATGATCGCGTGGGTTACAACCACAATTAACTATCTTACTAGAGAATTCACCATCATTACAACAGCTCACCTAAAGGAAGTTCGACCTCCCTGTTTCGTCCACCGATCCAGCGGCCACACTTGAACACATAGCGCTCACCACGAGCCAGAGAGTATATCACAACCTCCTCAAGCAGCCATTGCGAGTTGGAGCCAGAATTGTCGTGACCAACACGCAGCATTTTTAACTGCAATAAAGAAAGCAAAAGAAAAAATTACTGAAAGGAAAAAACAGTAAAAACCGACGAGAATTGCAGCCAGGATGGTCGTGACCAACATGCAACACTTATATCTGGACGATGAGAAGGCAAAGAAAACGAACAGAACAACAACAATTTAACAACAACCATCGGAATTCATGGAAATTGGAGCTAGAATTGTCCTGACCAAAACACAACATTTTTAACTGGAACAGGAGGAGGAAGAGGAAACGAACATCAGCAACGACAAGAACAGTTTAACATAATCCATAACAGCCACCAGGAATTGGAGTTACAATTTCTGTGAACGGAAAATAACATTTTGAACTGCAAGAAGAAAGGCAGAGAAAACAAAACAAACAAACAAACAAACAAACAAAAAAAATTTAAAAAAAGGCAATTTAATGTAAAACGCAACAACCATTGCGGGAATTTCTCGTCCCAGAAGTCAAGTTGTTAACGCCTCGAATCCAAGTGTCATACCATAAGTTACCCGGATGTTCATACGTCACCGAACAGTGGTAAATTGTTACTTACCCTTCCAACATCTTTTGCTCGGACTCTGAACCTGTCGAGTTGTCCTCGGTGAAAGTAGCCCTTCTCAATGTTCTTGAGTTCAATTTCTTGGCTCTCTCCATCCTCGCCGATCATTTGAAAATACACATTGGCGTCTGTACCGGCGTTTTCTTCCGTTGCCGTCTTGAATTCTACGTCATATTCCGAGTCTGGTGAAAACACGGAGAGGCAGTTAATGCAATAAAGTAGAACACATTGTTCCCTTCCGGATTACACATGCACTAAATGCTTGATACATTAAAAGGCAACTTCAGTTATCAGTCTTAAGTCCTCTTCCTGTTTTTCACAGTCATAGAGTGGTTTTCTTGATTAACCCTTCACAGCCCCAAAAGTAGCCAGCAGTAATCAACATCAAATTTCCTCTCATTATATCAATGCACTGTAACACACACAGGTCACGAGAATTAAGGAAATGATCACCAGACAGTTTGCCTTGATGATTGGCCAAGTTCTCCCAACTAGTACTCAACAAAATGTATGGAGACCAGTAAGGAGAATTTGTATAATGATGCTGGAGTTTAAAGGGTTCGTGTTGTCTCTTTACACCCACATGAATGAAAGGAATAGCCCTTTTCACAGTTAACTTTTCTCATTTGCATTATAATGTATTTGAACATGGATGTGAGGCAATTTCGGGCAGAAACTGCAAAATTGCCCGAAATTGCCTCGCATCCACGTTCAAAAACATTGTAATGCAAATGAGAAAAGGTAACTGTGAAAAGGGCTATTGTTTGGGAAGCGAACGTCTAGGAAGGTAGCGGAAGGAAACGAGAAGAGGGGAGAAGAGGGGGAGGGGGAGGGGGAGGGGGAGGGGAGAAGACGAGGAGGGTTCCAAAAGCTGGCGTATGAACATCATCCAGATGGGCCATTAGGTTCGTTGGTCAGCCTACCTTCTACAAACCTCTCAAACTAAGTCTGCATCTTTTCATTTGCGTTGCTATGGCTGATTGATTGATTGACTCACATTATAAATATTTCAAACAGCTGAAGTTGTCATATCATATGATTTTTCTTGTTAACAATTATTTTGCAACAGCGACTACGCAACTACTGTTTCCTAAGGTTACTTCAAAAGAGAGACTTATGCTTACCAAGGGCTGCTCCAGTTTCTGGAAACAAGAAACAACACATCAGATCAAAAACGAAGAAAGAGCTAGCAATTAGAAACTTAAACACGCAGTCTGACAGTTTCTTATGGTCAATATTCCATTGACAACATAGTTTCAAATAAAACCCCGTTTAAAATTATAATTATAACATAATAAAGTTATAAGCCACATAGAATTATGACTGTAACAAAACAAAGCTACAACAAGCCACAAAGAATAGAGCTACAACAGTCTAAAAGAAACTGAAGTTCCTTAACTCTTTTCCGTCAAGAGTTGTATTTTCCCGACGTTGAAGTCGGGAACCATTGAGCCACTTGTGACGTCATCATTTTTGACGTCACCAGATTGTTTTGATAAGCAGCTAGCACAGCAAGGACAGATCCATCCATACGTGTGTCCATTTTGAATATCGACCAAATTCTGGCAGAGCTATACCAGAAAAACGTGTCCAATTTTTGCTGCAAAGTTGGTGGTAAAATAGGCCAAGTCACCTAGTTGATCAATGTTCCATTTCCAGGTTTTTAGAAGGACTGAGGCCAAAACTTTTCCAGTGGATAGAAATTAGAAAAAATTAGAAATGAATCAGCAAGAAAAAAAAAACAAGTCCAAGTTTTGGCTTATGAGCATGCGTGAAACCAAAATAATGTACAATTTTCAACAGAAGCTGGCTCAAAATTGAGCTAAAATGTAAGAAAACGCTTTTGTAGCAAAGTTTAGTGGCATTTGGCACCATAGCACTTCAAAAACCGCTTTAGCGGTAAAAAATGCGTTTTTCTAAGGGAAAAACGCTGACGATAAAGGGTTAAAGACGAAGAAAAATCTTACAAATTTATTTTCCCAGAAAGAATCGGGTAAACAAACCACACTTTATTTATCAATTTGTTTTTTAGGTTAACCAATGTTTTCGGTTTTCCACAACTCTTTACAGCCGCGTCAGTTTGTGTATAAAGGGGGGGGGGGGGGGGTTAATTGTCTTATTTAACCACGCGAAACAATAACACAATACATGACTTACGCTGTAGATCCCCAATATCAATGGGTTTGACTGGTCCTTCAATGTCATCCACTGAAAAGTAAATAAATAGAAATGCATGGTGGGTTGCCACAGTATTTGGCCATTTTACAGAGCCTTACAACTTTAGCTGGAAAATACTGGAGGGACTTGAACTGCATTGGGACTTCATACAGAGAGAAGTAGCAATATTCTGGGAACTTCATGCTAACAAAACGGAGCTACACGCCAGCGCGTCAAGTTTCATTCACACGAATCAGATTCATATATTACCTGGGAATAAAACTGCTTCCTTCCGCTGACCAGGCTGCGTGCCCCCAAGCCATCCTCCACACCTGAATTTATAATGTTCATCTCGCACAGGAATGTCGACATCTACTTCATCTAAGAACCAAGCAGGATCCCGTCCTCTGTCATCATGTCCGATGATAAGCTTCTCCAGCTAAAAATTTCAAAAAAGCTTCTTTTGATAACAAGGAAGGTCAGCTTCGTTCACCGACACCATTCCCGAGAACATTTCAAAATTACTGATTTGAATGTTTCAGATGTTTAGCTGAACGGTGGCCAACGTATAGAAGAAGAAATTACTCTTGCGTTAAGTCTTCAGTCTCCATATTAGTGACTTGCTTTGGCTCTTTTAGCTCAGCAGTGGATGTAAAGAGCGACAAATGATATGCACGCTAAGACTTGGGTGTATATACTTGGTATCTTCTTTAGCAGTCGGTGGGCGCCTTTGGATCTCATTGAATGTGGTCCCTGTATTCTGAAGTTTAGCCCCATTTTGCTTAAGAAATACACATAAATATTCGAATTGACATTTTATCAAGATACCCAGCTAACACTCAACAATGCTTTGCAATTAGCTAGTGCAACTTTTGAAGAAAAATAGAATTGCACTATTTAAAGCGAGTCTCACGTTTTACGTACTGTATGAACAGCTAAATAGTACATTCCTTCTTACCAATAAAGGTGAACACCTTAAAAAAGGTCATTATGGGGATATAGCTAAGAGTCCGTATTAACGGGGTTTCTGCATCGCTGAAGTTAGAGATTATAAGAAGATTAACTTTGGGACAAAGCGAACCACAGAAAGGCGGTTTGGTAATAATGACTGGGTGATATACCTTGCCGACATCAGCAGTTTGTACCACAAACTTGTCAGCTCTGGCTCTTTCAAATCGTTTAAACGCCTTACTCTCGTCCTGGAGGCCGATTCGTGGAGTTTCTCCTTTGTCACCGTGTAGCGCGAAATACACGTTAGCATCTGTTCCTGCATTCAGTTTATCACCAGTTTTGATTGTCATATGGTACGAAATGTCTGGAGGGGGAAAAAACCACACACATACATTAGTGTGGAACCAATAAATGAAGATCTGCTTCATAGTGAACTGAACAGAGGCAACAACCTGAGCGCCGATGACCTTAGGGGTGAAAAAAAAATTTTAACCCAGTACCTCTTTGTGTTTAAGTGTATGAATGGCTGATCACCAGTAAGCCTTCTGGCTCGTTTATTCAGTTAAATTTTACTTAAGCGAGTTAGCTCGCTTACAGCTTTTAAAGTAGACGTCCACTGCTTCTCGTTTATTCACCTTCATCAGGGTGTCATATGCGTAAATAAAGAGCAAAGAGCGAAGAGCGTTTACTTTTGCTTACACGCCTTCAATTTAAAACTAAAGACGTCAGCAACAATATAAAGCAACAGCTCAGATGCGAGGCTAACGAGCGTTTACTATACAACAAAAATTTGGTGTGTAAAACTAAAATGGATCTGCTAAACCTTTGGAAACTTTCGCAAACATGTAGCATTTACCTTCCAGTTCCTCCGGTACCGGTTTTCCAGGGATGAGCTCTCTGATAATTGTACCATTAGAGTCATCTTTACCGAGCCAGCAGCGACAAGGGAACACAACGGTGTCTCCTTGCTTGTTAGTAACAGTGACTTCTTCCACAAATATGGTTCTTCCGCGCCCATACCCATCATCTCCGATACGAAGCTTGGTGATCTGTGAATAAATGCACAGGCGCCCCAGACAAGGTTTACATTTGAATTTGACGAGGAGTTGGCAAGGAGTTTCTAAGGTTAGAAATTCACCATTTTGGTACCGACATCTACGTGATTCAAATATTTCCCAGTGTGTTTTTAGACAGTGAGATTCTGACAGCTCCTTTCCGGGGGGGAGGGGGTAAAAGACGGTATTTTTCTTTGGGGGGGGGATAGGTACACATGCCTTTACCCACTGGCATTTTTCTTTAGGGTATTACCTAGTTTAGGTTATCAGGCCCCAGTCGTTCAAAAGTTGGATAGCGCTATCCACGGGATAAATCACTATCCAGTGGATAAGTGTTAGGGAAACCAATTGGGTTATCCACTGGATAGAGATTTATCCGGTGGATAGCGCTATCCAACTTTTGAACAACTGGGTCCAGATTATTAGCCACTGTAATAATGGGGAACTGCCTTGATGTTTTACCAAAAACTGGGACCAGTTACAAGAAAATTTTCAGTTGATATCAAGGGAAAATCCTCTCACATCTAGAAACGCAAAAGTTCATAACACTCTAGACGTCAATGGCAATGAAATTGGTGACATTGGCAATTAGAGTGTTTGCACAGAAAATTTCGTTAGGACATTAATTATACTGGATGATCTATTTGTAATCGTGGAAAATCGCAAAATTAAACCAACCAAAATTTCACGTCATGCGCTACTCCTCCATACACACCTCTCCCACATCCGGGCTTTTAACAGACACTTTGTATGTATTTCCCTTGGTGAAGACATGCGTTCTGGAGTATCCTTCTCGTAGACGGATTTTGTTGGTCTCTCCCTTTCGGCCAATAATCTGATAGAACGGATTCACATCGGGATCCAGGACTTCGCCAACTTTGACACTCACTATAAAGTATCGTGAATTAAACCACATTGATTAGTACAAGGGTCCAGCAGAGAATAAGAGTTGCTAAGAGGCAGACGGAGTTCGTACTCTCAGTCTCGCCAATCCTTTAAGCCCCAGCGTCATTATAGAAATTCTCCTTAGCTTCCTGGTTTCTATACATTTTTTTTAGTACCACTTGCGAGAACTTGCTTAAACATCCAGAAAATTCATCTTTGGTAATCATTTCATTAATTCTCATGACCTGTATGTGTTGTAATGCACTGATTTGATGAGGCGAAGTTTGATACTGACCACTATTGGGGCTTAAACGGTTTGCTCAAGCATTCTACAAAAGTTTCAACCTGCTGGAATTTTAATTAGAATCAACTGACTCTGCTGCCGTGCGCTTGCAAAAGTTTTCGAAATCTTGTCAACATTCGCCGTCGCTTTGATCTTTCCAATTTCCAACTTTATTTGAAATTCTAACTTCAGTGGACTGGCCAACAGGTAGCAATTGCTAATCTTGGGGGGGGGGGGGGGGCATTCATAGATCAATTGGATAGAGTATTATTATTGTTAATGTTTAGAACAGCAGTGTCCAGTTTTAGCACAGCATACAACGAGTGTGTTGCATAAATATTTAACATCCTATAAGAACATTATATAATATCGGATTAAAAGACTGCAGAACCGCGAATTTCGAACATTCTTTAAGACTTTTGCTAAGAATCAGGACTGACCAACAATGACAGCGGTATCAAAAGTTCACTTTTTCTCGTCTTTTCTTTATTTTGAAGAAAGGATTAAGCTAACCCGTTGACATGCATGCTGGAGTAGCGTCAATAATATTTTTCCATGTAACCTGTTATCACATATGCTGTTTTTGTTGTTGTCGTTGTTGTTCTCCAATACACAATCGTAAGCTTCCGCTTCTGAGCCTTTCCTCGATGTTCCGTCATTATTAACTGATAAAACAGCGCGCTCACTTTACGCAAGATTCTGGTATTGTAACTTTAAGTACGCATTGACGCCCCTTTAAGTTTTTACTCTCGGAGGCAAAAACTATTTTCTTTCCGTGCTAAAAGTAGAACACCGCGAAATTTCATAACCGACCTTTTGCCTAATTTAAAGGTAAACAGCATTTAAATAATGTAAGCATGAATGCGATGAGTCAATTAAGACCCTGTATCCTGTACCTGTATACATGCCATCTTGGCCCGGCAAAGTGCCTTGTTCTGTAAAGAAGTAAAAACCTTGCTATTAAAACGGAGCTCACGCTGAAGTGGGGACAAGCTACAAGGCTAGCGAAAACCGTGGAAGGTCGAGCGGGGAGGGGTGTATGGGCGCGTTTCTTGTTTTCTATGCACCACTGGGCGTGCACAGTTTTTCATGATAATGCAACGGACAGTACAGCCAATATTCTTGTAATCTCTATTACGAACACTTTTACTTGGTCTCAAAGAGGCCAGAATTCACCCCGTCACGAAAGAACACGTACAATAACCTTATACACTGACACAATTATTAAACTGCAGTGTAAACAAAAACAAAAAAAAAAGCAAATGAATAACTTGTTATTGCTACGCTCCCACGACCAACTTCTTGGTATTCTAAACAAGGGAAACCGAAATGTGGAAAGGACTGTTTGCCCAGGAGAAAGCGAAATTCACACTACTTCGATCTTCCTAATACTTCTTGTTACAAACTTAACTCCTCCAGTTCTCCTGTAGTCTTAAGGAGAGAGAAAATCGATCTTTCTTTTCCTCTGTAAAACAGCGTGCAATCTGTCCCTTCGGTTTCCTTACAAACGGCACTTAACTGACGTTGCCAAGCTAAATTTTCTAACAGCAAACAAGCGTGCGCAACACAGCCGCCACAATTACCTGGCATAAATTCGACTGCAGTGTCCGAACTTCCGATCCGGCGGTTACAGTAGAAAACGTAGTGTTCATCTTTTTCATCCACGTCAATGGTGATTCTGTCAAGCAACCAGCCGGGTTTCACGCCCTCCTTGTCCCGGCTGATACGAACAGAGCTCAACTAAATCAAAAAAAAAAAAAAGGAAAGTAACGTGAAGCAACCAGTATGAACATCTTGGTTGAAATTGCCTCCAGCCTACCCCTCCCCCCTCCCCACCAGCACCTGTCTCTTCCACCAGTCTATCCGGCGTAGCAGGTGTTTCCGTAGGTTTTCGCACGTTCGAGGCGTTTTTCGCTTTTTGGCCGCGCATAAAATTGGGGCAAGGGCGAGTATTTTCGCGCGGCCAAAACGCGGAAAATGCCTGGAACGAGCGGGAAAACCTACGGAAGCGCTTGCTACGCAAGCCACCATCAGTCAATATTTTGTTTTTGTTAGGTTTCTTCACTAAACGAAACTAAACACAGGGACCCAGGGACAACCTAAAGAATTTTGGACAGTTTTCTGTTTAGACCACGAGTAGCTTCTTCTTAAGCTCATGGATAGTTCAGCGAAACGAACACTGGAACACAGGAACAATTTTGTACAGTGGGTTAATATCGTCTGTGCCGTACAGTAGCTTTTCACCTTGCGCGTTTAGAAAACGATTTCATAATAGTGCTAGCCTTTGGTGCTTAAAATGACTGTTACAATACCTTCCCAATATCTTGTGTCCGGATCAAAAACTTGTCCATTCTTCCTGCCTCAAACCTTCTCTTATCTCCTTCCTCTCTGAGAGAGAATTCTTGCGTCTTGCCCTTTTCACCGAACATTTGTAAATAAACATTGGCATCTGTGCCAGCGTCTCTTTTCTCTCCTGTCTTCACCATGATCTGATAATCAACTTCTGTCGATGAAGTAAACACACCGAAATGAAGTTGAACGCTCTTTTTAGGATCCTCTGTTACGATCTTTCTAGCAACTTGACTCTGCATTGCACAATAATCTCACAGCATGAATTTTGAAATTTCCACAAGAGAACCAATTAAAGGGGCATAGTCACGAGGATTTCGCAGATTTCTGGTCAAAACTGTGCTAAAATTATCGGTAGCTAACTTTATCCATGCCCAATTGTGTTTGAACATTTAGAGGAACATATTAACTTAATTTCATTAAGAGAAAACAAATCACGACCATTTAGTATCGATTTAATGTCAACACGCTGACAGAATTTGAAAAGTTTAGCCTAATTTTTTCAAATTGCAATCCATTTCAATCCGTGCCATCCGTAGCAACAGACGACAGAAAATAGTTTCAGTGAAGTAATATAGTCTTTGGTAACAAAACTAGACCATTATTTGTGGGCGTTCATTGATATGAGGACATATTTTTGACTTTTAAAGTGAACTAAAATAGCGTGACTATGCCCCTTTAAGGACAATTGACCAAAACTTCCTGGTTATTAAACTCGGAAAAAAGGCTACTAGGAACAAGTTTCTCTCACCTTGCAAAAAATCTTTTGTTTCAGCTGCAAGAAAACGAGGAAAAGAAATTTAAAAATCTTATTGCTGTTCACTGTTAGCTTTTGAGAGTTGCCAGCACTGGTGTAGTGATTACAAAGGGTTTAATAGTTTTTCACAAAGGATTGGAACACCTTTTACCAACATACTTCAGCTAACCTCAAACCGCAACGAGAACGCAAATATATCAAAATTGTACGGGAGGTCAACCATATTAAATGTACAGGAGTTAGGACTGGGGTACATTGCATCCCCCTCCTAAAAATCAAAATAAATTTTCAAGTCATTTTGTTATCAAAATTTAACTGAAGCTGACCAAAAATAAAGTTACGATCAGGGTTTCGGGCAGCAAGGGATTAAAAATCAATAAACTTAGCTCTATAATACAGAAAATAAAGTACCACAAAAACGTACCAGGAACTAAATCGACGTCACGCTGATTTCCGACCAACCAGCGGTGACAAGGAAAGATGTACTGCTCTCCTTTATCAGGAACATCGATTGTCACTTCCTCTAGGTACCAGTCCGGATCACGGCCAGAATTATCATGGCTGACATGAAGCTTTCGATCTGAAACCAAACCGGGCATTGGGAGTAAATAAGCAAACCGGTAAAGAGTTATCTCAAACGATAAAATAAAGTAAAAATAACAATAGTAGGTCTCCTTCGATAGGGAAATAAAATAAAGTAAATAAAATAAAAAGTAACAATAGTAGGTTTCCTTCAATAGGGAATCAAACATCTATGGTCGATTCTCTGCGCGTTCCTTTCTGCGGACCCTCTTTTCTTAGGCCACATTCAGAAGTGCTTTTTCTTGCCTGATTTTGAGCTGGTGCCACAGAGCACCCCTCCACCTGGCGTAGTCTACTGACAGGTTTAGCAAAGTTGCCGCAGTAGCCTCCACTTTTGGCAGCTGTGCTGTTTTAAGCCCCAGAAATATATTGATTGTTCCAATTGTTTGAGCTTTTTGTTGCCATAATCATTCCCGTAAAAACTTCCGAAAAGACATGCTACACTGACCAAACGGCTGTTGCTAATAAAATACGACCTTACAGAAACACTCTGTCAGCGGAAAGTTTCACGTCTTTGTTTCATTCGGGGGGGAGTTAAAGGTCAGAGAACATCGCTGGGTTAAACTGGTACCTTTGTTTGCCGCTTTCGATTATGTATCCTACCTATCTCATTCTAGAGCCTCGTTCTCTACTGGTCGGCAGCACGAAGGAGAGAGGGCTCTGGAAACAAGGCTGAGTCGCACTCAATCGTCCGATCTTCAGGTACAGCGACCCGGCCTCGGGAATTCAGAAAAGTGGTCCCAACTAGAGCTGGTCGCTTACGAGAATGGGCTCTCGTAAGCGACCACGTGATGAACCAATAGAGGGTGGTCGCTCACGAGAGCTTTCAGCATAAAGTTTAGTATGTTAACGGTTCCTGATAGATTTGTAGTAACCATATCAAATAGTATATCATTGCCTGTAGCCGGATCACAGAAGAGGCTTTACGAATGTACAGGTCATTGAACCATTAGCCCTTTTGTTATGTATTACTGTAAATTTCGTCAAGAAGTGTATGATAAAAGCGTTGACTAAGTGGTCACTTACGCGAACTTAAAAAGAGAGGAAAAGACCGATCAGTAATTCATAAAAGTGGCCGCAGTCGCTTGCGAGGGCTTTTCATTACAGATTGTTAAGTGAGAATTCAATCGGGATTTCACAATGCTGGTCGCTTTTTATTTATTATTTATTTATTATTTACACGGAAAATCATCAGTACAAATGTGCTAAAGAACTAAAAATAATATCGTAATATTTTACGCTACAAAAATCAACTGATTTACATGATTGCCGTATGGGAGCCTAAAGAAGAAAAGTAAGCTTTCGACTTCTTTTGAAAGCCCCCCCCCCCAGGGAGTTACATTCTCTTAGAGCCTGTGGCAGAAAATTTTTCTAGGCTTAGGCAATAAAAGTTTGTTTGTCGAGTTTCCTAAACCATAATGAGTGTTAAAATTGCAAAACATATTGAGGAGATACACTGGAGTGAGATTATGTAAAGACTTGAAAAGATGGCCTTGTGCTTTTGTCGGTTGGAAATCAACTCTTCCCACCCAAGTGCGTCCAGAAGAGGAGATGAACTAACTTCATAGCTGGATTTTGTTAGGACTTTGTAGTTTCTGAAGCTTTTCAGTAAATTGATTATTTATGCCATCCCAGACTGTGCAACAATAATCAAAATGTGGCTGGATGAGGGAATCATAAATCTTTTTAGCTGTGTCCAATGATACGAATGGCCTAAGCCTTTTTAGGGCACCAATGCCAGAGGATAACCTTTTAGAAATTTCATCCACGTGGTTTTTCCAGGTCAATTTGTCATCTATAAAAACACCCAATGATTTAGCTTTCTCAACTTGGCTGATATTTTTTCCTTCAATTTGGATTTGGATTTGCTGATTGCATTGCAGCCGTAATCTTTGACGAGAGCCAATTAACATGAATTTAGTTTTGGCAATATTCAGACTTAACTTCGCCATGAGCCAAAGGTTTAAGTTTCTTAATTCACTGTTCATCTCCCTTTCAAGGACATTCAAGTCAGAGGCAGCCAAGGTAATGTTAGTGTCATCGGCATACATTCTAGAGGCAGCCATTTTTAGAAAATTTGGGAGGTCGTTAATATATATGAGAAAAAGTAACGGACCTAGGATGGACCCCTGAGGAACTCCACAAGTGATTTGTTTCGCTTGTGATAGATGACCGTTGATGACTTCGGGCTGCGATTACTTAAATACGACTCAAACCACTTTAAAGAAAGATAACACCATTAAGCAAGCCATTGTCAATATTTACTGACCAACTATTAGTGGCCTCACGAGCTAGTGTGGTCGCGAGGAGAGCTTCGACTGTGACTAATTTTTTAAGTGAACTTTTCTAGAATTTTGCACCCAAACTTGGACAAGTTTTTCAGGAATAGCTCTGCCACAATTGGTCGATATTCAAAATCGACACATGTATGGATGGATCTGTCCTTACTTTGTTAGCTGCCTATCAAAACGATCTAGTGTCGTTAAAAATGATGACGTCACAAGTGGTTCAATATCTACGATTACAATGTCGGGAAAAAACACCCAATCCAGTTCAGGGCATGTCACCCGCGAGGTAAATAAACGTTTAATGTGTGAAAGTAAGGACGCCGTCAACAAGAACAGTAGTTAAAATCGATTGGGAAAATACTCTAACATAGTTAATTTCTATTTTTCATTCATCCTCTGTTCCTTTTGGTGCCTGTCCTTTGATTCAGTTGAGTACCAATACTCCTGCAACTCCTCAAGGAAATCTGCTGATAAAGGCCCCACTGGTCTCAAAACCTCCTCTAGTGACAAACTGTACCGCTCCTTCTCCGATTCCTCAAGGTCAGTTAGTGACAAACGTTGTAGCTTGGTCTCTGCTTCAGCTGATGACCCAGGTTCCTGCTCGTCCTCTGATTCAGCTGACGATCCAGGCTCCCGCTCGTCCTCTGATTTGGCTGATGACTCAACCACACCCTCGGGAAACTCCTCCCAGTACTCCTCTGATGGCCATTCATGTTCAGGTAGAGGATAACCATTCTGCTCCTGTCAAACATCACAATACATTGTTAAACAATGTCCACCTTGTCAACAAACATATTCACAAGGTTTATCATGGACTGTGTTTAAAACCCGGCTTCACTCGAGTGAACTACGACGAAAACCTAACCGTTTATGTATTTGATGTTCCTTGTTCGGTTAGGTTTTCATCGTATTTCACCACCCACTTAGTCAACAAGAAAGATCCAAAGGTTTACTTTGAACTATATTCAAATCTTTCCCTTCCGTGAAATGCGAATAACACAAAAACAAGGAACATGGCATAGATAAACTGTATCCAGATTGGCACAAGCACGGAGGCTACAAAGGAATAACAAGAAAAGGAAGTAAACCCCTAAGCATGTGACTACAAGGGAATATCAAGAAAAGAAAGTAATCCCTAAGCATGTGACTACAAGGGAATATCAAGAAAGAACGTGAATACATTAGCACGTGACTACAAGGGAATATCAAGAAAAGAAAGTGAAGCCATTAGCATGCGACTACAAGGGAATATCAAGAAAAGAACGTGAATACATTAGCACGTGACTACAAGGGAATATCAAGAAAAGAAAATGAACCATTAGCAGGTGACTACAAGGGAATATCAAGAAAAGAAAGTGAAGCCATTAGCACGTGACTACAAGGGAATATCAAGAAAAGAAAGTGAACCATTAGCAGGTGACTACAAGGGAATATCAAGAAAAGAACGTGAATACATTAGCATGTGACCACAAGGGAATATCAAGAAAAGAAAGTGAAGCCATTAGCACGTGACTGCAAAGGAATATCAAGAAAAGAAAGTGAATACATTAGCATGGGACTAAAAGGGAATATAAAGAAAGGAAAGTGAATACATTAACATGGGACTAAAAGGGAATATCAAGAAAAGAAAGTGAAGCCATTAGCATGGGACTAGAAGGGAATATTAAGAAAAGAAAGTGAATGCGCTAGCATGGGACTACAAAGGAATATCAAGAAAAGAAAGTGAATATATAGCATGGGACTAAAAGGGAATATAAAATAAGGAAAGTGAATACATTAACATGGGACTAAAAGGGAATATAAAATAAGGAAAGTGAATACATTAACATGGGACTAAAAGGGAACATCAAGAAAAGAACGTGAATACATTAGCATGGGACTAAAAGGGAATATCAAGAAAAGAAAGTGAAGCCATTAGCATGGGACTAGAAGGGAATATCAAGAAAAGAAAGTGAATGGGCTAGCATGGGACTATAAAGGAATATCAAGAAAAGAACGTGAATACATTAGCATGGGACTAGAAGGGAATATCAAGAAAAGAAAGTTAATATATAGCATGGGACTAAAAGGGAATATAAAATAAGGAAAGTGAATACATTAGCATGGGACTAAAAGGGAATATAAAATAAGGAAAGTGAATACATTAGCATGGGACTAAAAGGGAACATCAAGAAAAGAACGTGAATACATTAGCACGTGACTGCAAAGGAATATTAGGAAAAGAAAGTGAGGCCATTAGCTTGGGAGAAAAAGGAAATACCAAGAAAAGAAAGCGATAAGCATGGGACTACAAAGGAACATCAAGAAAAGAGAATCCATTTCAATGAAAGGAGATTTCTTCCTTTGCTAGGCTGAGATTTGCTGGATGTTTTTCTCAAATTTGTCCCTGATCAGTGCAACCAATAACTTGCAGCTGGATCTATTTTCTTTCTTTTCTTTCTAACTCCAATCTGTATGACCTCGTTCATCACGAGTCTTCCAAAGCTCAGAGGTAGAGCGTTCCAAACGGTATCTGGAAGGCCATGGAATCGATTCCCGTTGGGGACTCGGAATTTTTTTTCTGAGAAAGGTCTTAACACTTCTTGCTTGCTTTATTTATCATCCATTTGTATACTGTTTCAAATTATTAAATTTATTTGAGAACAGTTTTCGTTTGGGCGGGAACAGGGAAAAATTGCTTCAAACTGAAGTGCGAATACCCCGGTATAGTATAGTATAGTTTTACGGCGACGTGCGGAATCGTTGTACATTGCGTTACCCTTCGCTGTCGACTCCTCATAACTAATGATTCCAACCCTGACTTAGACAAGCTGTTACAATAAGATGCCCTAAGAAGACCCGGAAAATCAAAAGAAAGGACAAGGAAATTCTGGGTAATAAACCGCCAGCACTTACTTGGAGTTTTTGTCATTCTTATTAGTCAGTTGGTAGATGGCGCATAAAAGAGAGGCTACTGTTGGGTCCTGTACAAGTCTCGGCCTCTCCTCCTCCCCTGTAGGGAGTCTATAATAATTGCTTAGTATGGGCTCTGGGTGGATGCCCATCTAACTTATCCATGCAGGATTCTCTTATTTTCCAGACTTTTAAATGTTTGCTTGGTTTTACTCCAAACTGGCCCGCACATTTTTAAATGGTCTTTGAGGTGATCCAATTAATCCAGTCGATTTTAAACCTTCAAATTAGTCCCTGCAGTTTGTGGACTGGGGAAGAGCAGAATTGTTTTTAAACTATGATGAAGTGCAGGCGAATGTTTCAAGTCAATCACATGTCAAAGCTCTGGCATGCATAGCGTCCTTCCAATATGAAACCACTAAACCAAAACTATAGGTGCAATCTTAAAATTATGTTGCTGCCACTTTGGAACTTAATGACAGAAAACAGTGCCTAGAGTGAACATGAAACTGAGGGTATTAAAAGATTCCACGGTTTTCGAAATAGGAACAAAAATCAATGTACCACGTTTTTCGATCTCTTGTCCCCTGATTCAGCTGATGATCCAGGCTCCTGCTCGTCCCCTGATTCAGCTGATGATCCAGGCTCCTGCTCGTCCCCTGATTCAGCTGATGACTCAGCCACACCATAGGAATTCTCCTCCCAAAACTCCTCTGATGGCCATTCGTTTTCAGGTAGAGGATTCCCATCGTTATCCTGTCACAAATCACAAAACATTGTTAAATACCACCCACTTTGCCAACAAAAAAGATCCAAACTGTGAATACATTAGCATGTGACTGCAAAGGAATGTAAGAAAAGAGAGTCGGAAGCCATTAGCTTGGGACTACAAAGGAATATAAAAAAAGAAAGTGAACTATTAGCATGGGAATACAAGGGAATATAAAGAAAAGAAAAGGAAGTGAATACATTAGCATGAGACTACAAAAGAATATCAAGAAAAGAGAATCCATTTAAATGGAAGGCGATTTCTGCCTTTGCTAGGCTGAGATTTGCTGGATGTTTTTCTCAAATTTGTCCCTTATCAATGCAACCGATAAATGACAAAGTAAACATCGTATTATTGCCGTTTGAAGTGTTTCTTGTTACAGTGCTTAGTACTAAGTGGCTTCCAAAACACAATGCGTGACAGAGTATCGCTAAATACAGTAACTTGAAGTAATATGACTTAATTTGGTTTACTTTATGAAAAAGAAAAGCTATGTACTCTCGTACGACTTTCCTTTCTACTTAAACAAATTGTTTAAAAACGTTTTTTAAAAAACACCCAAATCGCTAAAATTACTTAAACCTCATGGTGCCATGTGGCACATAAGGCCCCTCCAGGTTAGGGGTTGGGCCTGGGGCCAATCACCCCACCCTGTGAAATACCCGCCCCCTTGGACGCCCCCTTGATCATGTTGATCACCGAAACCCTTAAATCGCTAAAATTAGTAGCTGCTAAATCTTTAGGGGTGAAAAAATTCCTAACCAAAGTTTTCGCTAAATACAGTAACTTGAAGTAATATGACTTAATTTGGTTTACTTTATGAAAAAGAAAAGCTATGTACTCTCGTACGACTTTCCTTTCTACTTAGGAATATAAATGCGTGAAACACTATAATAAACAAGTACAATGAACTAGAATACATTTATATTTGCCTGAACGTAGTCAGTTTATTATTGAAGAAAAGAATTTGAAATGATTGACGCTACTGGTAATCTGCTAAACTGTTGTTGTCCTTTATATTCAAAAACAACTTTCACGTTTTACTCAAGAAAACAACAGGAGAAAAAATCGAAAAAGAGGCAAGTATCATTTAATCAGTAAATAACAGAACAAAACAAACAAACTGCAATAGAACTGGAAAACTTACGTGGTAATCTGACGTGAACAATGGGATATCGATCTGACGTAAAACTGCGGCCAAATCATAAACTTGTTTCTTTGTCATCTTAACACCGTCAAGGCTCAGCTGAATCAGGTTAGGAGCGTGGCTGAGATGTTGAATTAGATCACTTACTCCATTACCAAGAGGGTTAAATGGCAAGGCCAAATCATCCAAATCAGAACACTGGTACAGAGATTTGGCGATGATACCAGCAGACTTGGCTGTCAAATTGATCCCGCTTAAAGTTAACTTATAAAGTCTGCTTGTGAAGTTTACACGGGACACCAGAGTCTCTGTCAACTGAGCGTCATACGCCTCACCAGTTTTACCCAAAATTACTACATCTCGTGGAGAATTAATTAACGGCAACACCTCAGTGAGCGTTTTTATCACTGGCCTATCCGCATCCCAAATATTAATATGCGAAACCAACGAGAGGCAATGATGAGTTGGACAGGAGGTGCGTGCGGTGTTCTCAGTCAAACACAAAGCGGTTCTGTTGTCCTGTTCACTTGTCTGATCTGCATTAGGTTTCTTTTTCTGAATAGACTCAGGTGGAGCAATGAGCTCCTTCAGCATTTCAGTGGAAAAGAGGACACCCTCTCTTTGCACAATCCAATTAAAGTAAAGGTGCATGTGCTCATCATCTTTCTTTAAGAAAAAGTGATCTACGGGTCGAAATGGATACTTCTTCAGAAAATCCGTGGCTTTCATTTCCCCCGAACAGCTGACAACTACTGCATTTAAATCTTCGACCACAGTGATCAAGTCACGATTGGCTTTTTCTGGATGGTTGTTAAACAATATATCCTCTAGAAAATCGAAATCATGGGGTCCTTCTTCATGCCCGCTAAGAGAAAAAAATATGACGTTTGGTCTCGTAGTAGATTTGAGTAAGTGTTCGTTGGCAATATTATGCAGCTGGTCAGAATTGATTAGCAAAACACCTCCCAAGGAAGATATAAATACAGAAAAGAGTTCTCGTCTCGTCAAACATGGGCAGCAAAAGAAGATGCGAGCAGTGAGCATGAGAAAATGCTGTTTTTCGTCGACGAACGCAAATCTAGAAAATGTCTCGAATTCGTACCCCGCCAGATCTTCTGTCAGACCTTCCTCTTTTGCTACGTTCCCAAGATGACTCACAACTGCACATGCAGCTTCTTCTGACAGCTCAGAGGCAAATTTTAGAACCTCGCCCATCTTGAAGATCTTTTCAATTGAGTCGATTTTGGACAGGGACATTGTATTTCCATCTTTTCTAGATAACATCTAGAAAAGTTCATCCTCTGCTCGGAATGTGGCGGAGAAAATCGTCGACCTAGGAAATATGATTGCTACAAACTCTCCTAACACTAGTGTAACCATTTCTGCAATCACACAAAGATCAGATGAACAATCGCTCAAGAAGAAAGTAAAGGACTGCAACAAAGTTTTGAAAACATTTTGTAATCAAAATGGCTGGGGCTTCGTCGAACACTTGAACATCGACGAAACATGTCTGAACAATTACAAACTCCACCTTAACAAGAAAGGTATTGCTATTTTAGCGAGTAATTTTGTAAATAATATAGTTCATTGATATAATTCTTACTTGACAACTGTGCCGACACCCAATCTCATTGCCACCTCCAGCGTCCGGATCAGGTCAAATCAGTCAAATACTCTAATGCCAAAGTGTCGTGGATTTAAAATGGCTAGTTTGAATATTACCAGTCTTTTGAAACATATTGATGAACTTCGCGTTTTTCTAAATGATCAAAACATCGACGTTCTAGCCATAAATGAGACCAGGCTAAATGAGAGCATTTCTGATCAGGATGTGAAAGTCCAGGGTTATGATATAATCCGCCGTGACAGGTCAACAAATGGCAGGTTTGGTGGTGGCGTATGTTTTTACATTCGTTCAAACATAAGCTATTCTGTCCGTACAGATTTGGACAGTCAGCTCTTGGAAATTATATCAATTGAAATTCGTAAACATAACTCAAAACCCTTTGTTATTACTTCATGGTACAGACCTCCAAATTCACCCCATGAACTTTTCGCGCATGTAAACACATTATTAGGCAAATTAGATTCTGAAAACGTAGAACATTTTCTCCTGGGGGATCTAAATTGTGACATGCAATCCAAAGACAATGCTAATGTGAAAGCTCTTCTAAACATAACAGATATTTATGGATTGGAACAACTCATTAATGAACCTACCAGAATTACACCTACTACAAGTACTTTAATTGATCTGATTTTCACAAATCGGGTAGAGAATGTGTATTGTTCAGGGGTGTCTCATGTCGCCATAAGTGATCACAGTTTAGTTTATGCATATCGAAAAATTTCAATTCCCACTTTCTCTAAAGGAGTTAACTTGATAACATATAGACAGTTTAAACATTTTAATAGCGCAAATTTCTATGCGGATATTTTAGCCCAACCCTGGGATGATATAAAGAAATTGTATGATCCTAATGATATGTGGAGGAGGTGGAAAGAATTATTCCTGAATGTTTGTGAAAAGCACGCACCGATGAAGACCAAACGGATACGAGATTCTAAATCACCATGGATAACCACTATTTTAAAAAAGCGGATGAATTTCAGAAACCGCCTCAAAAGAAAGGCTATTAAGACAAAGGATCCATTTATTTGGAACCAATTTCGAATGGTTAAAAATCAAGTGAATTGGGAAATTAACAGCGCTAAAAAAGCGTATTATGAAAATGCCTTCAACAATTGTTGTGGGGATCAAAGGAAAACATGGAAAACAATCAATGAACTGACCTCACGAAAATCCAATAAAACTGTTATTAATGAAATGGAGTATAGTGGGGTAAATTCTGAAGATCAAACAGATATAGCAGAAATGCTAAACTCCTTTTTCACAGAAGTTGGGCCAAGCCTTAGTGGAGACGTAACAGAAGCTGATAAATCCTTCGACGAATTTCTTACCGCAACTGATAAAAATTTTGTTTTTGAAAAAACAACACCTACACGTGTTTTTGCACTACTATCAAAGCTTTGTAGATCAAAGGCAACAGGATTAGATAATATTTCAGCGAAACTTCTAAGGGAATGTCCTGACTTACTGGCGGAATCTCTCACTCATATGTTTAATCAATCCCTAATGACGGGTATCTTTCCCGATGAGTGGAAATCTGCCAGAGTTACTCCATTGTATAAAAATTCTGGGAAGCGTTCTGATCCGACGAATTATCGGCCAATATCAGTAATTCCAGTTGTGGCCAAAGTCTTTGAACGGATAATTTACGATCAACTTTATCATTATTTAACAAAAAACAACTTTCTCTCGTGCCATCAATCTGGTTTTCGGTCTCTGCATTCCACGCTCACCGCACTTATCGAAGCTACAGATAGCTGGGCCTTGGATATAGACCGTGGTCTTGTTAATGCCGTAGTCTTTTTAGATCTCAAAAAGGCATTTGATACAGTAGATCACGATATTTTGTTGCGAAAATTGCAATACTATGGGATTTGTTGGACCAGTCATCAATGGTTTGCTTCTTATTTAGATAATCGAACACAGATTTGTCATATTAATTCTTGTAAGTCAACTCCGAAATGTCTAAGATGTGGTGTTCCCCAGGGAACCATTTTGGGACCTCTTCTGTTTTTGATATATATTAATGACTTACCACACTGTTTGACATATTCGGAACCCAGAATGTACGCAGATGATACTAGCCTAACACTTGCTAGCACTGACATTGAGCATATAAATTATCGCCTTAATCACGACCTGAGAAATGTGTACGAATGGCTGTCTGCTAACAAGCTTACTCTAAATATGACGAAAACTGAGTTTATGCTTATTGCATCAAGGCAGAAGTTATCACAATTTACGGAAAGTCCCTTTCTTACTATAAATGAGAACGCAATAGAACAAGTAACCTCCGCTAAATCCCTCGGAGTTTATGTTGATCAAAATATAAACTGGGAGTGTCATATTGAAAACATTTCTAAGAAGATAGCTTGTGCCATTGGTGCAATTAAACGAATTCGGCATCTCACTCCATTTAATATTTTAATCAAAGTTTATAATAGCCTTATTCAACCACAATTTGATTATTGTAACGTAGTGTGGGGAAGCTGTAACAAGGGCCTTGCTGAAAAACTGCAAAGGCTTCAAAACCGCGCAGCTCGTACCCTAATGTCTGCGAGCTATGATAGTAATTTAGATGATTTGTTCCGGACACTGGGGTGGCGAAGACTCTATTATCAAAGATTGGAACAGAAGTCTATCCTAATGTATAAAACATTACATGGTATGACTCCTGATTATCTGAGATCAAGATTCGTATATCGTGACGATGTTAGTGCTTATCGTTTAAGGAATACCGAAAACAAATTAGTTCTTCCACAACCTCGAACTGATTATCTCAAAAAAAGTTTTTCGTATAGCGGAGCTCAGTTGTGGAACAACTTACCTGTAGACCTAAGACAAGCATCTTCACTGGCCGATTTCAAATCTAAATTAAGTCGGCACAGTTTAAAGTAATATCTAAATCTTACATGTAAGTGAATTTTAGACACGGCCTCCATGAAAAGCAGACTTTTCTTTTGTTATTTTGAATTTGTTGTTATCAAATTTTTGTAGTTAGTTAGATAGGTAGATAGTCCAGTAATTTAATTGACTGATGGAAAAACCGTGTATAAATAAAGTTATCTTATCTTATCTTATCTTATCTTATAACAGCTCCTCTTTGAGATACCAGGCTGCGAGAAATTCCTGTACCGACTTGTGAATGAAGAACACGCCTTTGTCAGGATCCAAAACTGAGAGATTGGAAATTTGAAACAATCCAACTTTAATTAAAATCTTTTTTGGAAGGTCGGCGGGTACTTCATTGTAAGACACACAGAGAGAATTTCGCAAAAGGGCATCAAAAGCAAGCTTTCCTATCTTAGCGAATTCTTCTGTGTAGTCAACTACTTTTGGAAGCAGGTCTGCATCAGTACCTTTTTCAGTGTTGTGATGAAGCAAAGTCTGAATAAATTGTGTAAAGATGTTGGCCCGTGATGTTGGTAGCCCTATACGATCCTTCTTCATCCAGAGCAAACACAACATCAGCAGCATAAGAGGTATCTTTGCCACGTCTTTGAGATCTTGATCCTCCAGATACTTATAAAACTCTTCCACCTCTTCTTCAACTTTCAGAAACTTAAACGCGAACTTCTTAATTTGATCCTCACTGTCATACCCATTGATCTCAAACTGAGCGTCACTAGAACCTCTCAACTCATCAGTTTCCGTTTCCCTTGTTGTCACAATAACGCAACAATCCCTCAATTGCTTCTTTTCCCAGATGTCACGAACAGGCGATTGTTTTCCAGCGGTGTATTCATCATAGCCATCCAAAATGATTAGGACTTTTTCTTGATTTTGGAGGATGTAATCATACAGGTTTTCAACTGAAATTACACCATCACTAGCTAGCAGTTCAGAAGCTCTTAAAATGGCCTGAACGTCTTCCAAATCGCATACATCTCGTAGTCTGATCAGAAGCACAAGATCAAATTTTTCTACGATTTGTTTTCTCTGTTGTGACCAGTCGAAAGCAGCTTTTTTCGAAAAGGTAGTTTTCCCTATTCCAGGCCGCCCATAGACAAGCAGTCGTTTCGGCTTGGTATAATGCTTTCGACTGCTAAATATCTCTATGTAGTCTTTAAGTCTCTCTTGTGTTACTCCACTGGGCTTCCTGTCGTCCTTAAGCCAAGTTAACTGGGTGTAAATCTCATCAATATCAACAGCCGAGCTTCTTTCCCATGGAACAATTTTAACTTTGCTCAGGGTGTAATACTTTGATCGTAGCTGATTTTGGCACTCTCCAAGGTCAAAGGGTTCTGAAATCACGTTGAAAAGTTAAAATCTTACTGCAAGTTGGACGTGCTATTCATAACGATCAATTACTCGAAATTATCAAGTAAACATTCCAGGACTCCATCATTAAGATTGATTAACTGAGAATGTAGTACTTATTCGAATAAATACCCCAAGAGTCCATTACAATCTGACTTACTTTCGAAAACAAAATTGATACCAGCGAAGTGACACTGAGATCACTTCAGGGCAATGAGTCACAACCTAGTTCTCACATATTACCCGCTTACACGACTAAAAGTTCCTAGAACTTTCTTTAAATGTACAATATGTAACATAATCAGTACGAGCAAAACGAAAGATAACAAAACCAAGGAGGGTTGTCCAATACACCCGCACCGTAACGGACCGTCAGACTATGGTTTCGGTCCGTACAGTTCGTACGGACCGTGAACGTCAGATAACTTGACTGAGTTGTGATGTGAAATTGAACTGGTCGCCATTCCTTATGATTTTGAAGAATCACAGTGGCTGATTATTTGTTTGTTATACTCTTTTGAAAATGACGTTTTCTTCTGGGTCAAGATTTAAACGCGTCTGTGCCAGGAAGTCGTTAAATTTCTGCGCATTCATTCCTCCAATGATTGAAGAGTGGAAGACAAGGCCATTAGTCGGTGAAATAGCGAGTGCAACCGTCACGTTTCTTCCTCTTTGACCACAGACTTGCCTGTAGGCCCTTTCTCCTCTTCTCGCTCTGCCTTGGCTTCGAGAAGTCCAAATACAGTATTACATGTATATCCACATTCATCTATAAAAACAGAATGATTTACTATGGCATGGCCCATAAACCAATTGGCATAAGCATATCGTTTCTCGATGACATCGGGTCTGTTTCTTTCTGCTGGGAGTGGTCTGCTTAGTTTCACACGAAAAAGCATTCCGTCTAAGGTCCTTGCCACAGTACGGTCGTGGATTTGTGGTTTGGCGGGAAGACGTTGCCGTAATTCTTGGTTTATCTGGGCCAGCGTTAGTTGACAATTCTCATTTACAATGTCATTGAGAGTGTCCCTCATCTGGTTATCGACACGTACATTATTTGGTCCTCCCCTTGGTCTCTCTGCAATTCTACCTTCCCGTACATATCTGGCAACTATACTCCTGGCTGTGGAACGATTAACACCGATTGTATCGGCCACCATGAGATAATCTTCATTTGTGTTTTCAAAAGCTTGAATAATCCTTTCGCGTTGCTCTAGGATGATGCGATTTCTACGAGGCATTTTGGCTGTTTCTGGAGCGACAGAGAAATTGAACTGACGAAAACTTGCTTTTATACTGCAATTTCATGCTGAATCTTGAGCAATCTTTTTTGTTTTAGCTATTTTTTGATCCATGAACATAGAAAAATACAAAAGTAGTATTGATTTTTTCTTTTGTGTTATTGTATTTTGAACCGCTCAAATGATTGTCAAAACGCACTAAAGAATATAATCTCGAATGGCTACGATTGTCCAAACGCGCTATAGATTGCCTTGTTTATGCTAATAACACTAATGAAGTTTCATTTTTGGTTGAATGATTGTCAATAAATGCAACCGTTTGTCAATTGGTGCTATTGAATTTTCATTGCGCGCACATGAAATAACGTTCCACCCAAATGATTGTCCCGTCGTTTAGTTGATTGTCTATTGATACTGTTGAATGCTCGCGCGTAATTAAATATCGCTATTGAAAGTCGTTTCGCACCAATGATGTTGCTTGCGGTGTTCAAGAAAGTACAATACAAGTTATTGATGCATCGCTTGGCACAAATGAATGTACGTTTTGCGCTAATGAACAGCAAAAGGTGTAATGGACGTAACAGTTCGCTTTTACAACTCTGTTATCAGTTTGCGCGACGCTTACAGAACGAGTAATAGACATGTTATCGTCTGCCTTTCCCTGAACAGTTTCACAAGGCTTCAATAGAAGGAGTAATCGACATAACAGTTCGCTTTTAGAACTCTGTTATCAGTTTGCGCGGCGCTTATAGAACGAGTAATAGACATGTTATCGTCTTCTATTTCGTGTACCTCGCTCGCTTCGTTACGTAAACTTAAATAACGGGGCATAATCATAGGAGTGATCGACATATTACTCTCTTTCCTTTCATGTATATCGATCGCTTTGTTTGTCTCTTTGAGAGCTCGCTTTTAGAACCCTGTCATCAGTTTGCGCAACGCTTATAGAACGAGTAATAGACATATTACCGTCTTCTTTTGGTGTACCTCGCTCGTTTCGTACGTACGCTTAAATAACTGGGCATAATCATAGGAGTGATCGACATATTACTCTCTTCCCTTTTATGTATATCGATCGCTTTGTTTGTCTCTTGGAGAGCCCGCTTTTAGAACCCTGTTATCTGTTTGCCCAACGCTTATAGAACGAGTAATGTTATGTCTTCTATTCCGTGTACCTCTCTTCCCTTTCATGTATATCGATCGCTTTGTTTGTCTCTTGGAGAGCCCGCTTTTAGAACCCTGTGATCAGTTGGCGCAACACTTATAGAACGAGCAATAGACATAATAGACATATTACCGTCTACTCTTGGCGTATCTCACCTGCTTCGTACGTAAGGTTAAATAATGAGGCTCAATCATACTTGTATTGGCTATTTATACCTTTACATACGGACCGTAAATCGTAAATGACGGTCTGTAAGCAAGGATGACGGTCTGCGCGAAACGTACGGACCGTCAACCGCGAATGACGGTCCGTAAGCAGGGACGACGGTCCGTGCGAAACGTACGGACCGTCAACTGCAGTTGGCCCTGGTGTGATAATGAGATGCATGCTCTGTATTCGGACCTTAAGCAAGAACGACGGTCCGTGCGAAACGTACGGACTGTCAACCGCAAATAACGTTCCGTAAGCAAGGATGACGGTCCGTGCGAAACTTACGGACCGTCAACTGCAAATAACGGTCCGTATCAGTGCGGCAGTATTGGACATGAGTGGAGGGAACCAAGCGTCTTTCTATTTCTTCCTTTGATGCTTGCTGTTCACCGACCACCGCTTCATTTTTAAAAAAAGGAAAATGTGATTATTGCTTTTATTCCCGTCTGTCTAAAAATACATTAGACCCCTTTCAAACGTCGTGCTACAGCCATGCTAAGCTGGCTCGACTATAGCACGACCCCGGGGAGAAGAGAGGGGGGGGGGAGAGGGTGAGGTATTCCCTTATATAAGCTATTTAGGTACGTGCGGCGCCAAAGGGTATGGTTTTTGAGCCGTTTTAGTCTAATATAGCGTATAGATTTTGACCAGGGGGGGAAAGCAACTTCCCATACATTCTCTTAAATGAAATCCAAACGATGTTCTCACAACTTGCAAAGCAATGTGTGAGGTTCTGGTCAGCGGACATGCCTCCTACGCGTGCGCAGGTGTTGCATGTTCCAACGGAACTCGGACGCTGAAGGGAAAAAATTATGTCGGCCAAAGGCGGCGGATTCGGTTTTGTCCCTTCGTTTAGGTAATTGACGAATTGATCGTATTTTACACTTTTATCATATTTTCGTGCATTTTGCTTCTTATGAAGACAAAAGTTTACTCTCGGAGTTTTTTTAGTCGCAAAGTAGAACAGTAGCGCTTCGATCAATCCAGTCTGTGCTGATCGACTGTATAGAATCAGATAGAATTTTCTGAAGCTGGGTTAAAAAGTGGGATCGGGTTCAAAGTACTGAACTGTGAAATGATCTTGTTAACACATAACTGGATTATTGACAATAAAAGTCGTATTTTGTGCGTAGGTATTGTTTCCATACATTAGGTTATAGCAGTTTTGATTGAATTTATTTCCATCGATGTTTTATGGCACATTTCCCGTTGCAATTTATTTAGACCCACTGGAGGAAAACATCCAAACCGAGTACAGCCATAACTGTCTCATCTCATGCTATCAGTTCGTTACAGAATGAGATGTAAAAAGAAACATTGACAGTATTTTTATTGAGCTATTTTGTCTACAAAATAGCCTCATAGTCGGCGTGCAGCCTCAAGTTTCTGGGAAGGTTGGTTCTTTGGTTGGTTTTTGGGTGGCCAATGTTCGGCATTCCCGACGACTGTCGAATTTTACCGAAAGGCTAGTTGTCGGGGCCGGAACAAAAATGCAGATGAGAACGCACGGAAAATTCTGCTACTAAAGCGACACTACGAAAGTGTCCTAATTTCATTCGCTTGATGTTGGATATTTATATATCAAATAGAAATGGCTGGCTTCCTTGTGGTAGACTTCCTTAGAAAACGAATCGTCAGCACAAACCCGGTTTACACGTGAGCGGAAGCGAGTTCTAGTAAATAATCCTCTGTACGCATGCGCACAACTTACGTTTTGAGTTATATGGTTCAACTTTAGAGTGTGAGAAATAACATGACTTCTCTGCAGGGATGTCCCATAGTAAATGATGGTAAATAGATGGCAAATAGTTTGAAGGTATAAAATGGGCAGAATCGTGAATTTCGAACTAAAACAAATTATTGTTCGCACCTTTTGGTAGGTTTTAAAATTAATGCCCATGCCACTCGATCACTAGGTCCGTCAAAGGCACAAGGTCGACAAGGAAAAACATTGTATGGGTGGCATAAACGTTGCTCGTACGTGCGACTTGCTAAGCGCAAAGTTAGAGGTGACTTATCAGAGAAATGGGTTTCTGGTTAGGCTGCGTGGCGGTAGTGGGATTGTTTGTACGTTTGAGCGGAAAGATCAGCAGACAATCAAATCAAATCAAATCAAAACAATTATCACCTCCAATATGAAGACAAAAACGCAACAGCTCTACGCAAGATTCGTTTCACAGTCTTATAGGCACAAACATCGGTTATCATTTTTCAGATTACGAAAAACGCACAAATTTACTCATTCCCCGCTTCCTTTTAAGTTTCTCCCTTTTGTTACTCAACTCTAGCTGCCACGAAAGCCAATAAAAAGCGCCGAAAACGAACTTATGACAGTCTCATGAAAGTCTCGTGACTCGCCATTGAACTTTGTCTCATCACATGTTTGTACGTGACAAAACACCACTTGTTTACACAAAACAGTAATCTGATCTCACGCTCAATCAACATAACACGTTCTTTACACGTGAAACGACCCACACTAAACATCATCACATGACTGCCTGCCCTACGATAAAATCCCCCCGGACCTATTAAAGCACAATTTGGCCTTGAGTTGATCACCTGATAAAATTCACGTTGTTTACCACACAGGCCAACCACTCCATTATTCTCGAATTCGCTCATTTAAAATTCCAACGATTCCTTTGCCCATTACCACCTCTCGACATAGCAAAACATCCCTTAATATTATTTTCACCCAATTTTGTATCTTACTTTCACATCAAAACGCTCATCAAAACAAAATTTATTCGCTAAACACAACCACTGATTTTTGTGTAGCTTCAGCGAAGCTGAGACCACTACCGTGTGGCACCAATATTTTTGCGGGAGTTTAATTTTGTGAATGGTGATTTTTTTTTGTGTGTTTTGCAGGACTAAACTTTGCGATTGGGGAAACTGTTTATTCTTCTTGGAATTAATTTTTGCGATTTTCAGGAAGCCGCCTTCTATTTGGAATTAAAACATTCTCGTTTTTTGAGTATAAACAATCGAATGCAGGTGAACAACATGCAGATGTATAACACGTTAAATCAGTTAATCAATGGAGTACCTTCAGACGATCCTTTTCTTTAAAGCTTTTAACAGCTTATTACTTGTAATGTACCGACTGCAATTTCATCGGTTTATTTCTGAATGGTTTGCTTCTAATTTCGTTTTATTTTTGAACGAAAGAGACGGTTAAAGTAAATGGGCACCAACATAATACTACATGACATGTAAAAGGCGATGTTTGTATATAAATTTCGACAATGGAGTAAATTTTTGCGGAAATTATTTTTTTCCGCTGGAACTTTTTTTTGCGGATCGTGAAAAAACCGCGAAAATCATAAAAATTTGAATCCCGAAAAAATTAGTGCCACAGTCAACCACACGGTATGTCAGCACGTGCGATGTTTCTGGCTTTTTTGTCAGTTTGCTACGTGACTAGTCACGCAAGACTTGCACAAGACACACAATGGCATGATCTTTTCTAACAAGGCACGCTTATTACTCGATTTTAGCCGTGTGTTCCAAAATGTAAGTCCGTGTGAAATAATGTGGAAAATAAAACAGAGCTTATCTATATATTTGTCTGGATACGGGAGTTGCCACGTTCGTCAAGCATGATGTCACGCAAGAAGAAGACGTACGTGACTCTCAAGATCGGCTATTCTCTTCTGGTTCAAACATTACAGAATTAATTTTTGTGACAAGTTACGCTTCCTACTAGATCCAAAATATTTGTCCATGGAAAAATATTCTTTCCATTAGAAAGCCACAAAATTAAATTTCAATCCATTGAGCTGCCGAGAAACATCTGAGAATGAGCTTCAGAAAGGGCTATTTTGTATTATTTTGTTTGTCCCATATTCACACTGTTGTCAGATATTTTACAGATTTTATCTCACTTTCTTCTTGTTTTGTCGTCATTTGAAGCCACACTTGTGCGCATTAGCGTACCATCTACTGTTCAACGACGCATACGAATATAAACTCAAACATTGATCTTTGATCACCCTCAAATCTGTAAGAAGCCCTGGGAACGAGGTTGCACAATATCGGACACAGCTCCACTTATAAGGCAAACTCTGTCTAAAAACCAATACTTTTCGAATGCTCAACACTACTCAAATAACCAACATCACAGTAGTGTACCTTGGTACACGCACGTTCATTCAATAACCATTTCCGTACCTCTCATTGACAGCTACAAAATAGCTCACGCACGCTTTGCGTGCCTATGTTTTATCACATGCATCAGTTCAGCGATAGACAAAGACCAAAATTACGTCGCGGAGTACAAGAAATAAAATCCTGAATAGTTCAAGCGCTTTCTCTCGGTGAAAAGTTTATTTACGTTGAATTATCTAATTCTAGCATTCAACTTTGAAACGTTTGTCACAAACCTGTTCTCCAAGTATAAACAAGCGAAACGTGACCGCCGTACAGCTCGCAGCTGATCCACTCGCCACTGCAACAAACAAGACAGTGCGAAAACAGAAGCGTCTTCATCGATCGATGTCGCGTCCATCGAATATTCTCTTGTACGAAACTGACAGTAAGTTCCATGAGAGATTAGCTGTTCACCGCTTACTTTCCCCCGACAAAATACACATAAATTCTGAAAACTATTCAAATAAGTTGATCGTCGATCGGAAATATTTATTATGACGAACACCGCTGTCCACGTTTTGACTGGACCGCTTTGCAAGTTGTGAGAACATCGTTTCTCGGTCCCAGGCCTCGCTTCTATCCCCCCCTGGATTTTGACCATTTTGCTGAAATTGCGCAAGGTTTGTGCGATCAGGTCTAGAATTGGGTATGGTTTTTAGAGGAAGCTACTTTTCTATTATTATCTTCTCTTGAGAAGTGTGTTTGCATTAATATCGGAAATTTGAAGCCGTTCTCAATTGTCTACACAGACCGAAGCAGCTCCTGGAGAGGTCTGAAACAGGGTATCGAATTTTGGGTCAGGTCTGAAAATGGGTAGGGAAAATCACATTTTTCTACCTGAAATAGGATAAGGGTTTAAAGGGGTGGGTCGCACAACCCCACCCAAATTTTCGAGGAGTACCCCTCCCCTCCCCCCTCCCCCCAACTAGCACGACTTGGTTTCAGACGTGGTTTCAGTCCAATAAAATAGCTGTTCCCGAAAACGAAACACTAACCAGCCGGCAGCGGTTGTAGGAATAAATCCAAAATGGCGGTTTAGCCAACTTTTAAAATGTATTCTAATATATTTGTAATGTATGAATTGAGTTCGGCACGGCAGTAGCACCACCTTTGAAACGGGCCTAAGATCACTAATGCCCCAAGGACAGTACCTGTAGGCTTGTTTCGTTTAGGGTTCGGAGAATCTGAAGGACATGATGGCTTTCTTCTCTTCTTCTTTCTTCTTTCTTCTCTTCTTCCCCATTTTCTCTTTGGGATACTCGTTGATCTGTCCTCCGATAACGTTCCTGTGACGAAATAAAAGGGAAATGGTCATAATAAAAATTCAAATAACGACAACAACAAACTTGGATTTTGTCTTAACTTAAGCCCACTGCACGCTAATCAGCCACTTAGATCAGCTACCACATGTAGCAAGTCTCTTACTTATTTTCCAACTATCACAACAAAAATATTAAAAAAGTTGAATTGTTTACTACCATAGATTGCCAGTTCATTTACTGCGCTTTTAAAAAGGAAGCGAACTCTGAAGTTCAACAGTTTCGTTTTTCCCAAGCGTGATTCATTGTAGCGCGTCTTCAACAGGGTATAAAAGTTCACTGAGTTTGAGGTGAATTTGTCGGTTTCTGTTTTTCAGGGTTCGTTGGTCGTCAATGTAACTACGACTGGTGGCAGTAAAAAAACGAATATTCAATTTGGTCTTCAAGTTAAGAGAGTTATGCGCAATAAGGTGAAACCGACCTCAACAATCTCATCGGAAATTAATTAATTAATTAATTAATAATAACGCTTTATAAGTAGTGTACCGTATTTTCTCGATTAAACGCCGGACCCCGAATAAACGCCGGGTTCAAATAAACGCCGGGTCTACGGAGCCGAGTTTAAAATAAACGCCCCCGACGTTTATTCGGGGTCCCGGCGTTTATTTGAGGTCCCGGCTTTTATTCGAGATGGGTATATTTAATGGGGATTATGTGTCGTAACTGCGTACTGGTTCTCTTTCTACTATTTTATTTGAATTTATCGCCTTTTTCTATATTGCTTGCACAATACGTTTGCCGTCGAGCAGTTGCCGATATACTTCCTCCGTGTTTCACGAAGAAATGTGACGCTGAGAAGAGTTCAACTGTTCTTGTCAGTGATGTTTTTTTATTAATGACCTACCTGATTCACTGAGAGAAGACAAAGTTGGTAACATCGTTTCACATTTTTTTAACGTTTTAGGATCTTAATTGAACAAACCTCCAGTACTGATGATAAAAATAAATGGTTGAAAAATGCACTTAATAAATAAACGCCGGGCCCCGAATAAACGCCGGGTCTACGAGCTCCAGTTTTAAATAAACGCCCACGGCGTTTAATCGAGAAAATACGGTATTTCATCTTTTAGAGTGAGGTCAATTTGATTTTCTACAAAACCGCTGGCAGATGTGGAAACTTGGAAGGTAGACATTCACGGTTTTACCTCTACCTGACCACAGTTTTTCACTCAATTCAAATTGGTCTGTTTTCTGTTTATGGCAAGTTAAAAATATGACTCACGTAAGACTGGTTGTTGTAAAGGTGACACATTATTCATAGGGTTGATTTTGGAGTGCAGATTTGTGGGATTAATTAATGCAACTAAAATTTCGTCAAAAAAGCTTTATGTTCATATTACAAGGAGGTCTAACATTTGAACAGCTTTTTCAGTAAAACATGATCACTTAAAATCCATCCTGTTTTCAAGTAGTTCTAACTGATAAAAATTTTAGGTATTATTGATTGGTAAGTAGTTCTGCTAATCATTTGAGCTACCATAAACTGGTAATTTTACCAGTTGCCAATTTATCATTATATCTTTGCGCATGGCAAACTCAATACACCACTATTTCTGAAAAGTGGCCGCCTAACACACTCGAAAAGGGCCTTAGAGAATTTCTAGAATAACCCCGTTAGACATCTACTGATGCTAAAATATTTATTGCTTTGCTTATCATGGAATGTGCCAAATGTCAAAAGTTCTTTCACCATTTTGTTGTACATGTGTGACAAATTTTTGCCTCAACTTTGTTGTTGTTCTTTCAAAGCAAAAATAACGAAAAGATGTTACTACTTTAATGGACGATATTCCAAGTCTGAACTGTTTTAACTCATACCCCATATCTCTACACAAAGTAACAAACACTAACAGCTTTGAACGAAACTTTGAATGCATTGATACATGTACTACAGGGAATGACACACACCTTGGTAGTGAGGCCACTGTTGATAAACAACTGGATCTCCCAACATGTTGAACACAACAGAAGCTGCCATCACACAAGCAAAAGCCTTCCATGACTCATTTGGATTTCTAATGCCACCAGCAAAACCCGAAACACCTTTAACAATCACCCACTCGATTTTCAGATCATGAGCTGCGACAAAAATGCCTAGGAAACAGAATAAAAGCAATTAAGGGTTAACAGTACATTTACTGGGTTTGAAATTGTTCATGTCTTAATTTTTACATTTCTGTAAGAAATGGTGTTCCCATGTTACCACGTTCTCTTGAAAACACTCCCTAAGTCTTTGATAGAAATAATTAATTTTCTTGGCAAAAATGGTGGTCAAATGTGTAAACAATTAATTTGCCAGTCTCTGTGAATGGAAGTGGTCGATCCTTAGAGCTGACGTTTGACGGGAATGAATAATGTGACAAGGCCAAAGAACATCTGTGCAGGAAGCTACCCTACTTGATATCACATTCTTCTTGAACACCATTGAGACAATACTGCACATTTTTTCTTCTATTTCCCAGCACCTCACAAATGCTGTTATATTCCTGGGATGCCCTTTCAAAGGTTTCCCCAATACTACAGGTATTTTCCCTGATAAGATTATGAAATATCACCTTGTCCTTCCATTTCAACTGCAATTGCTGTAGGGCATTTCTCTTTGTGTCGTTCAAAAGTGTCCTGGTTTATACTGCTCAAAATCTCGCCATCACAGTGAACATGTACTTCACGAGCTTCTGGACTTTCTAAAGGTGCCTTCCAGCCATGAGCTGCACACTTAAAAAGGTTGCCAATATCTCTGCCCACTGGGGTTCTGAAGTCTCCAGTTGTAAGCTTGGAGCATACCACCACATCTCCTAACTGGGCTTTTTCCTGTTTCAGGCCAATGCAGCAGCCGACAGAATATACGGCTTTGGGACTCAGTTGCATCACAGCATTTTTAACAACAGTTTGCGAGCCACCTGTACTAGAGGAACCTTCAAAACATGTCACTAGTGCAATTTTCAATGGCTCATCTTCACCTTCTCCCGCATTTCCAAAGAACACAAAACCAACATCTTTGTGATAACTCTTAAAGACATTTTTCATGTGTGCATAACATGCCAGAAACTCACAGTCCTCCACTGTCACCAACAGAATGTCTACTGGGAGCTGGACATCACTCCAACGTTTGGACTTCTTAGGAAGTTCACTCAACTTGGGCAGTTTAATACTGAGGGGAGGCGGTGGGCCAATGCCATCTTTGGGACAGCTACCCCTGTTGTTATCTGCATCTTCAGCTGACATTGCATTCAACCCTCTCTATGGAAGTTCCTTCAAGCAAATTAATCAATGTGAATCAGTGGATAAAAAAGCTAAGCAATACAAGTTTAATTAACTGCCTTAAAGTGCTACTATGATCAAAAAATCACTCTTATTTTTTCTTCGGATTTCGAAACTATGTTTGTTAAACACTCCCCAAGCGAAATTATAAGCCTTAATTTTGAGAAGAAGACCGTTAATTTAAACTGCAATTTTCCGGTTTAATGGTCCGCCATTATTACACCAGAAAGGATACAATGACGTCATACACTCAAGAGCTGTAAAATGTAGTGTGTGAACGCGGCTTACAAATTATGCAAAACACGAGTTTGAGAGTGTGAAAGCTCAAAACACCCGTGCTGCATACTAAATAAGGCACTTTCACACACACTGCATTCTACATCTCTTGAGTGTGACGTCATTGTATCCTTTCTGGTGTAATAATGGCGGACCATTAAAACGGAAAATTGCAGTTTAAATTAACGGTCTTCTTCTCAAAATTAAGGCTTATAATTTCGCTTGGGGAGTGTTTAATAAACATAGTTTCGAAATCCGAAGAAAAAATAAAAGTGATTTTTTGATCATAGTAGCACTTTAACAATAATTACATTCTCTAGTGTGGATACAGTATGGGGAATTCTTTAAACCGGTACCTTCTTGATACGTCCTTTGAGAAGGGATTTTTTAGCCTACTTCATAGACTGTTGATTTCACTTCATAGTTTGAAAAAAAGTGATCACGTGACCACAAATTTATTGACTGAACTGAAATGTTGAACATGCGATGAATAAATGTCAACTTGTAATCATCCCAAATATCCTCTAATAATGCCGTCTGCAGAATTGATTAACTGGTTATAAACATTGTCTTTAGGAAAAATAGCCTAATTTCGATATATTAAAATTCAGTCATAAAAAATCAGCATCATTAATTCAAGGCTTAGGGGAATAAACTCATATACAAAAATCCTTATGTTAGTCCCTTAAGCCTCGTAGTGGTGCCTATTGTTTTAACTTGAATTTTAATATATTGAAATTGGGCTATTCAGGAAAAGTGTTCTCTGAGGACACGAAATGCGACGGCTAGTAAAATTCATTCCTCAAAATTTGAGCCTTGCTGATCTTGCGTCAACAAACTACCCACCTTGCAGTCACTTATGATCAAGTGATCCTTTTTTTTTTCAAACCACGGAGTGAAATCAACGATCCGTGAAGCTGGCTAAAAAAATCCCTTTTTAAAGGACGTCTGAGATCCATAGTTAATGTATAATTATTTAAATTCTGTCTACCTTGGGTAATAACCTAACATGATGGTACTTTAAATCACACACACACACACACCAAACTGATGGTGGATGGTGGAGGGGGCTGGGGTGGGGCCGAGGACCCCAAGCCCCTTGAAGAGAAAACTGGATGTACAAGTAGAGTGAGCAAAAGAAAAGTTTCATTTCATAAGCCAGGCATTCCTTTGGCAGGCCGCCATTTGATGACTTTATTTAGAAGAAAAAACAGCTTGATGTGTCTCAACATGCACATGAAACAGTACAGTGACAAATTTTGCTATGGACTTTTCACAACGTTGTGTAGCCAAGTTTGATTGTCTGGAAAGGAAACAAAATCCAGCTTTTGTCCAGATTTTGTTCAAACACACTCTCAATGGTGGAAAATAGATAGATAGATAGATAGATAGATAAAACTTTATTTTAACACGATAATAATAAAAGCTAAAAGCTTGTGGGGTCGTGTATTTAAATTTAAGATTAAAATTACAATTAAATATCTAAAATTACAATTCTTATGTTTACAGTAAAATTAATTATTTAATTAATTACTAACTAGAACTGTTACTATACTAGATAATTAAAATAAACTAACTAAAAGCTAATTATATATAAAATCACTATGTCTGTGGCGGGTTGTTGAAGCCGACAGGGCGTTAAAATTAAAATCTTTAAAATATGCTCTATTTACAACATGCTTTCTTAGCTCTAAAAAACTTGAAAAACTCTTCTGTTGATTGTGGTATTCAACAATGTTCCAAAGTACAGATCCCTTGTATCTGAGTGAATCCTTCATGAATCGCGAGTTGAATCTTGGTATCGAAGATAGTTGTTTTCCTCGGAGCGAATAGCCGTGACTGGAGTTGTCTAGTATCGATTTCATCAGAGGCTCGGCCAGGCTGTGGTTGTTTGCCTTATAAAATAGCCTAAAGATGTCGAGCTTATAATACAGGGAAAAGGTAAACCACTGATCATATTTGAGCACTTCATTTGACGGCATGTCCTTGGGCAAGTTGAAAATGATCCTTGCCGCCCTACAGTGTAGTCTTTCTATAGAGTCTAGCATGTCAGAGTTACAACACGATCCCCATAAAACTAAACCATATTTTACAGAGGGTAGTATCACTTTGAAATAAAAGTCCTTTAGCACGGCCTTTGGGAGAAATCTGGATCGTTTCAGTAAGTTCAGCTTATTAGCAAAACTTTTCTTGGTCTCTAGTGCATGAGGTACCCAGCTTAGGTTACGGTCGACAGTCATACCCAGCAGGCGCGTTTTTGTAACGCATCTAAGAATTGAGGTCCCTAGTTGTATTGGTGCATGTGGCCCCATCGGGGTTGCTTTACTGAGTAACATCACTTCACTCTTTCCTGGATGAGGTGTTAAACGATTTGTTAGACACCACGTGTATACGTCCTTCAGGGTCTTGTTTAGCTGCGCAATAGCGGTGTCTATCGAATCTCCTATGCAGTAAGCGGTTGTGTCATCTGCGTACATATACAAGGACCCCGAGCTGACTGAAGCAGGAAGGTCGTTTGTAAATAACGTGAATAAGGTCGGTCCCAGCACCGAACCCTGGGGAATGCCGAAGGAAACCTGTGAGTGTTCCGACTTGACTCCATTTAATACAGTAAATTGTTGTCTTCCACGTAAGTAGCTCTTTAGCCAGTCAAGAAGAGTGCCGGTGATTCCGAAATCTCGGTTTAGCTTCGTCTCCAGTATGTCATGGGAAACACTGTCAAAAGCTTTCTTAAAGTCAATAAAGGCCACGGCCACCGCCTTTCCTGAGTCTAGAGCTGTTCTCCACGTTTCTGTTAAGTGCGTCAGAAGTAATTCCGTTGAGTAGCCGGAACGGAATGCCCACTGCTTATTTGAAACCAAGTTGTTATCTGATTATTCAAAGGAAAGATAAAATTATATTAAACCTTGTTTGGGCTCAGTCAGGATTAATACTTTTGTCTAGTGTATAATAACCTGTGATAACTAAGTGCGTCAGTCCGACATATAACTGTGTTATTTTGAATGAGCTAGACTTAATGAAGACCACATTTAAATATGTTCTTACAAATCAATATAAATTAAGAGGCTAATTGTGTTGATCCCGCTGAAAATTGGTTTAGAAGGTTTTGAATGCCTAAACAGAATTATTTGATATTGGCTCAAATTGACTCCAAGGAGAATCCAAAGCTGTTATGTGTAAACCAATCAACCTTCACACTCAATATGGGTTATGGTAGAAGGAAACTTTTAATTGGTCTAATGACACAGATCCGAGGTAACAAACCTTTTTAGAGAGCCGGAGGTAAACTCAGCAACAAATAATAATAATAATAATAATAATAATAATAATAATAATAATAATAATAATAATAATAATAATAATAATAATAATAATAATAATAATAATAATAATAATCAGCAGTGATTGCTAAGCTGAAGATGGGAGAGCAATACAAGTTCTTAGGAGTACTAGAAAATCTGAAGTAAGAGGACAAACTGGTCTTGAAGTGTGCTACTGAAGTGTATCTATAGAGGATGTCAGTTATTTGGTCCAGCCCCCTATCAGACTATAACCGGGTCCATGCCTCAAATCAATTTGCACTTCCAGTGCTAATGTACCATATGAGATCTCAACAATGGCCAGTAGCTGAATTACAGCAGATAGAGAAACAAGAAAGATCATAGTTGAGAATGGCGGGAAGCACCCGCTAGGCTCCAAGTCACTACTGTTCCTCCCCAGAGAGGATGGAGGACGAGGATTAAAATCTGTGGAGAATGAGTATAAATTAGCGAAGATCAAAGCCGCTGTCAACTTGTGTCAGAACACAGGTCCCACAATGGAACTTGTAAGAAGGTTTGAGGAAGCCTCAGCCCCATCTGGACATCACTCATTGCTTAAGGATGCGATCAAATACGCAAAGGAATTACACCTTGATTTGAAGCTGGGCGAGGGTGAGCCGACGTGTCGTACAGTGGATGGCAAAGAGACCGAAGGAAGAAAGATTGGTACTTGTGCTGAAGAGTTCCAACAAAAGCAACTGCGTCAAGAAACAGAAGAAGAAAAGTGGCAAGGAAAGTTGTTTAAAAGCGGGTGGAATGACAAAATGTTAAGCAAGGGTTGCTTCGACTGGATGAAGGAGTGGAAAATGTGTCCTTTGAGTACATGTACCATCGCAGGGATACATGAATTGTACCAGCAACTTCTTCCGACTAAGCTCTACCATCATAATAAGACGGGAACCAACCCCAGCTCAGATGTGTTGTGTAGGATGTGTGGCAGTGGCCCTGAAAGCATCCCTAATATCCTTGCAAGGTGTAGCATGCTGGCTAAGACAAAGTAAATTGCCAGGCACAAGGCAGCTTTGAAGGTACTTTTTTGTGAGCTGCTCAAAGATCGGAATTTAATAACGGAAATACCCCCATGGTACTCACCAGTGCAGTCAAAGCTCATGTACGAGAACGAACGAGCCAAAGCCTTCTGGGATGTAGCGGTCTACGCTGAGAATACGGAAGTTAGAGCAAACAGAATTGATGCAAGAGTAATTGACAAACAGAGGAAAAGAGTATTAGCTGTGGAGATGAGCTGCCCCTGGATGGACAATAGGATGGCGAAAGAAAAAGAGAAGACTACCAAGTACGCTGCTCGGCGATGAGAGCTTAAGCAACAGTATCCCTGATATGAGGTGAAACAATACAATGTTATTATTGGTGTACTGGGTGGATGGTCTGAAGATCTTGAGGCGAAGATGAAGGAGTTTAAGTAGGAGAACGAACTTTTTTCGAAGCACGTACTGAAGCGTATGCAGAAAGTTGTTCTGTCGCACAGTTTAAATATTGCTTGCTCTTTTAAGATTTTGCTGTAGTGCAGAATGGATTTTTATGTGGTTCCAGAGAAGGAATTTTAATTTTTTTTTAAGTGCGGTAAAAGATATCTTTTAGATTTTAACATGACAATTTTGAAAAGGAATTATTTTAAGTTTTTTGGCTTGTATTTATTTGAGGCATTTTAGTATTTAAGAGACTTTGAACATTTTAGTGGCATTAGTGCTTTTTATTCATTTTAGTAGAAGTTATTTTTTTCCCTCGAAAATTAGCTGCATAGGCTACGTTCGCGCCTTCCAAACTACCACACTTCCAAACTTCCAAACGACCACACTTCCAAACTACCACACTTTCAAACTTCCAGACTTCCAGACTTCCATACTTCCACACTTCCATGCAGGCTACCTCAATTCCTCCACGCATACAGCACCTCCTGGTGTATAATTATGCAAATACATTTAATAATTGTGAGTAAATTACTCAACTGTACATTCCTTTCTGATGACGCGTTCTGTGCTCTTCTACCCGAAGTAAACGCCCAATTGTTCTTATAACATTTTCTTGTGGCCACTACTTAAGATATAAAATGTTGTCACCAATCTCAAAAAGCATTTTTTCTCAGTGACACTCAGCATACACTGTTACTTGAAGGGCAAAACTGCTAACCACACAAATGAAATGTCACAAACAAATCGATCCTTAGGGTCTCAAAATTTGAGTTTCTTCACACAATACATGTATATATTTACTAGTTAATTCAACCCTACAATCGATCGAAAAGAAAAGCTAAAAAGAAAAAAGAAGGAAAACAAATACCAGTAAAAATGAAAAGATAAAGGAAAAAAAAAGACATATACAGTAAACAGCCCAAAGCTGGCCAGACTTGAACCAATGCTTGTTGAATTTGCTTTATACTGCTTAGAGAAATTTCAAGGAAATGTACATGCTGTCCTAGGTGACACAAGGGTACACAGCCAAGACCATTAAAACTACCTGTAATTAGGTATCGAGTGTGTTTCATTCTTACCAATAAATATGGCAAAATAATTTTTGTGCATAATATTTTAACATAAAAAGTGCCATTGCATGTACCGATTCTACTTCAGGAAAATTAGGGTGCTGGACTTGCAATCTGGAGGTCCCCCATTCAAATCTGGATCCTGTGTTCAAATCCTAGACCTTGCTGTGTATATATGAACAACTGGTCTGCCATCCATCAGCTGAGATTAAATGCTTATTTTTCATTTATCATATTACTTTCTTCTATTTACAGTGTCTGCCATTAACACTTTCCTGCCAAATACATTGGCACGCAAACAAAATAGCGTCTGACCGGTGTACGGAAGGTCATGGGTTCAATTCCCGTCGGGGACTCAGATTTTTTCTTTGTCCCACGCTCGCGACATGCTGAATATTCCATCTTTTTTAAAATAATCTTATTAGCAATTAGCTGGCCATCACCAATATAGTGGTCTATAGTGACGACCAGTCTAGAAATACCTGTTTGTCAGCTTTATTGTAGCTGTATGTGTCTCACATACTTGTAACGCATCCACAACAACAAAACACCTCAAGCACCTCAAGTGGGTTCACAGTGACCCTAATACGTCTTTTACCTTGCTTGGGGGGGGGGGGGGGGGGAGGAAGGTGGGGGATGACAGCCTGGTTTATTATGCACCTGGGGCTTTTCTTGTTTGTTATGCAACAGTGGCAACGTATACCACTGTTTTATAATATTCATCTTATTGCAAAAAGTCAATGGATTGTTTAATAGTCCAGCTTCTACATTGTTTTTTGCATTTGAGGTTGCATTTCTGATGAGTTTTCATGCACCATTTTGTTTTCTGCGGGAATCTCACAACTCTCTGATGAGAACACTGAGTGTGTTTAAATGTAATCAGTAATAAAATATTGTAAAAATACAAATGACTAATTTTACTCACTGATAATCCTTGTTCATTCAAGACGTATCCAATGGCTTTAATTTGGTTCCTATTTCTGGCACTGCACTAGGTTAACATTCCATCTTCAAAATAAATAGAGAAAAGAAATGTCAAAATTGGGGTGCAATACTATTTTAATAAATTAAAGCATTTAAAATCTTTTTAGATGTCTCACAAAACAAAATTTGTCATTCTTGTACAATGTTTTTTTAAGTTCTTTACTTTCATCAACGGTATTAACCAGAGATCTAAAACAATTTAAACATACTATAGAAATTTACAAATTGTGTTTCATTGACTGACTGACTGACTGACTGACTGACTTACTGACTCAGACTGTCTGACTGACTGACTGACTGCATGACTGATTAACTGACTGACTGACTTTCTCACACTGACTGATCTGCTGGCAACTGACTGACTCTGTGACTGACTGATTGACTGAATGACTAACTGACTCAACTGACTGATATACTGACAGACTGAATGTATGATTGACTCACTGACTGTATGATTGACTGACTGGCATTTGGCACAGTAAACTGTAGTAGTTAGACTGAACAATGCAATAATTATTTATAATTATAATAATGAGACAGGCAATAGATTGGTCAGTCAGTCAGTCAGTCAGTTAGTCAGTCAGTCAGTCAGTCAGTCAGTCAGTCAGTCAGTCAGTTGGTTAGTCCAAAAGGTCCCATTTTAGGTCCTGTCCCTGTTTCCTCTCACCAATATTCAAGTCTCTCTGTTTCTACAGCTTGCACTTAAGCGTGCAAAATAGAGTGCCATGAAAGGGTACAGTTTCCTATATAAATTCAATATATGTAGGAAAGTTTTAAGAGACCTTAGATTAATCTAAGCTGTAGCCACTCTGGGGTGGAGGGCTGGTACTCCATTTTATATTTACACATGCAAGTGCAACTCTAAGAGTGTGGTTTTTGAGCCATATTTTTGAATTTTTCCTGAACTAGAACTACATACACTACTGGGCTGAAATAACGGAAGCTGAATTACTCCCACCAGAACAGACTCAATTGCGTCTGCTCAACTTGCACTAAAGTCACTCCCAGTCACTCCCACATAGTCATGTACATCCCTAAAAGACTTGGTTTCTGACTCATTTTGATCTCTGAGGTATTGGGCACAATATGTCATGCATGTTTTGCTTTCTGGTCTAAACTATTTCATAGTTAGATTCTGCTTTCATCCTCTCATCTCAAATTTGTTGCTTTGATTCCCGAGTAGAAAAGAAAGCACATCTGCTTCTCCTATATAGAAACCCATACCCTGTCACTAAAATATCATTGATGGTATCCTGTACCCTGTCTCCATGTCATTCCCTAACCTTACATCAAACCAAACCGGGGGTTTATTCTAGGGATACTCAATAAAGTTTTATATAGGGAGGCCCCACCCGGAGGTTCAAACCCTTACCCCTTAAATATACTAATTATTTTTACCAAAATGGTACCCCTTTCATACACCTATAGCAAAATTGAACCCCTCCCGTACGAAATTTTTGAACCAGACAGAGACGTAATCCAGCCTGACTCTGGCGGGAATACCGTTCTTGGAGTCAAACATCAGCCAGACATGAACCTGACAAAAAACTGTCTTGCTCTGTGTTGGAGAGCCGGGCAAGTGTCTTGCTTGTGTCCTGCCGAAGTTTGGCCGGACAGGACACCAACACAGGCGCGACAAGAGACGAAAATATCATGCATGGACTAGCAGCCTGACAGGAGCCTGAAAACGAACCAGACAAGCCAGCCTGACTAACAGCACTTTTATATAACAGAGAAAAGACTTGGTTTTTAGAAACATTAATTAAAGGGGCATAGTCACGCTATTTTAGTTCACTTTAAAAATAAAAAATATGCCATCCCATCAATGAACACCGACAAATAATGGTCTAGTTTTGTTACTAAAGACTATATTACTTCACTGAAACTATTTTCTGTCGTCTGTTGCTACGGATGGCACGGATGGAAATGGATTGCAATTTGAAAAAATTAGGCTAAACTTTTCAAATTCTTTCAGCGTGTTGACATTAAATCGATATTAAATGGTCATGGTTTGTTTTCTGTCAATGAAATTAAGTTAATTAATGTTCCTCTAAATGTTCAAACACAATGTTGGGCATGGATAAAGTTAGCTACCGATAATTTTAGCACACAGTTTTGACCAGAAATCTGCGAAATCTTCGTGACTGTGCTCCTTTAAGGCCACACTTAAATTTATAATCACACTTCATGAGCAAACAAAGACAAACTCACCTCAGGTATACAACGCTGTCTATTGCTAGGAAAAGCATGTCAAGAGCTTCAGTTCACAGTGAACAAAGAGCCAGCAAAATTAATACTTTACATAAAGGGAATATTTCTCGTGAAGAGTTATTCGTGGTTTTTGTGAGCAGAGCACAGGCGTCCCAAACTCACGATTCGAGAAATCGATCGAATAAATGATTTATGTAAGCGTATGAATGATTTATGTAAGCGTATGAGTGATTTATGTAAGCGTTTCGAGTGGGACGTGGCTACTTGAAGTGCGCGGTGTTGTGTTACAATTTAGGCCGTTGGAAATTCGAGCGCTCTATAAGACTTTGTATGGAGTTTAAAATAACGTGGAATAAAAGCGCTCGGCGAAATAAAATTTTACCTTCTTTTCAATAAAATAAAGAAAATGTACTCACCTTTCTTGATTCCTGTTGTCCTTTTGGGCTATTTCATTGTTTTTGGGGGGTTTTGAGGTTTTTCGTCTTATGAAAGCTACGACAAAAACCTCAAAACCCCCCAAAAACGATGAAATAGCCCAAAAGGACAACAGGAATCAAGAAAGGTGAGTACATTTTCTTTATTTTATTGAAAAGAAGGTAAAATTTTATTTCGCCGAGCGCTTTTATTCCACGTTATTTTAAACTCCATACAAAGTCTTATAGAGCGCTCGAATTTCCAACGGTCTAAATTGTAACACAACACCGTGCACTTCAAGTAGTCACGTCCCACTCGAAACGCTTACATAAATCACTCATACGCTTACATAAATCATTCATACGCTTACATAAATCATTTATTCGATCCAGGGGGGGCTGGCAGCTACCTTTGATCTTGCCGCTTTTGGCCTCCACATGATTGCCCCAGTAAAGAAATCTGTCAATCATTCGAAAACCCTAACGAGCATGCGCGAAGTGCAACGAAGTCTCGCGCGAACTACTCGAGAATATGTGTTGTTTTGTTCGTGGTGACTCGATTGTGGAAAAGGAATTCGCTTTTTGTTATTGTTTATTTGCTGTTAGTATTTCTGGCGACAGTATAGCGTTTGGGCACCACATGTTTCTAAATTCTGGATCTGTGTACAGTCCTGCTGTGTATTATGTCAAGAACATGAGCATGATGGTTGTGTTATCGAAAACATAAACGTTCGCGGTGTCAACAGCCACTTGACCTGGGAAATGGCATTAAAGTTGCAACTTTCGACCTTCCAATTCGATCCATTTCTGTTTCTGAGACCATCAAAATCGATGGAATGAAGGACCAGCTTTATTTTAGGTTAGTAGAGCAGTCAATATTGAATATGCAAGTGACAAGTTTCGGCCTGAGATTTTCCCAGTTGAGTGTTGAACAAACTACGCTCAAATTATAACTATATTCTAGCAGATGATTGTGGATTTCGTGATCTCAGGAAGATTTATAAGAATCTTTTTACTGTGGAAACTGTGGAATCTTCCACCCAACAAAGCGAAAAGAGGAGATTTCGATTGCGAGTCTTCTTTAAATCTGTTTCAGAATGAAGACACAAAATCGAATGCGAAGGCTTAGAATGTATTAAAAATGGGCTTGAACTTTCACATGCACTTGTCTCAAGTTTTTTGCGTCTTATTTACAGCTGTAAGCGTAATTACGTGTAAAATACCACGTTTATTTTATGAAATTCTTCTTTTTTTGGCTTGAGTGTTTCTTGGTGGCAATTGTTTCTGCAAATATATTGGTTGGTTGCAGTTACAAGAAAAATAAGAACATTTGAGATGATAGAATTTTGCAACTGGAAAGGATAGCTTATAAAGGACAACCAACAAAAGAAGAATGCTTAACCTTACAAACAGAGCCGTCTGAGGCTTGCTGGTTTTGATAAGAGAACTTAAAGAATTGGCAAAGTAAATACACCTAGGTTTAGGAAAACTCCCTAGTTCCATATATTGTGCTGACATGCTAAGTTTAATTCAATGGAAAATGCAATGAACTATCACATTTCCAAGCATTTTCCCACATTACACATGCAACTGTCCAATGAGAAGGTTTATAAACATTTGCTAGGGTAATCTGAAAAGATTGAAGGATTTGCAATTATATGATTTTTTGTCTTTTGCCTGTAGCCTGTACAAGAAGCTTGATTCAAAGGAAAGACATTAAGGCCCATTTTTCTTAAGTGCCAGTGAAAGATTTGTAGTTTGAGTTCAGTAACACCAGGTGAACTATGCAGTAATGGAGTATTAGACAATGCAAAAGTTCTAAACTGTCCCTTCTGTTAAAAGAGCAATTGACTTCTGCTCACACCCTTTCAGACATTTGTACTTCTGATGAGGAGACAGTTCCAATTGCCAAGGAGAATTCAGTTTTTTGAAGATGGATACATATGAAAGAAATCAGGTGTGAACTGCCTGATGTAACAAATGTGGCCATAAAGGGCTTGCAGTTTTTAAATGTTTTCAACTTGAGCAGTTGAAAAGGCAAATTCGATCCTGGTCGAGACTGAATTTTTTCAAGTTTGCTTTTTCAACTGCTCAAGTTGAATGCATTTAACCGTGAGGATCATTATTTCAGAACTGTTACTGATAAGGTAGGGGAAAACAGGTCAAAACAGTGTTGTATTGCTGGGTGTCAAAACGAGGCTGGCATGCATTCAGTAACTGTTTATAAAGGAGATGTGAAATAACCCCAGAATGGCTGATCAACCATGGTTGCTCTAAGTGTGCAACAGTCCTTTTGAAGTGTTTTCAGAAAATTAAGGATTAACATAGCTGTCCATTATATGTCATCAGTCGAAGTCCCTGTGCAACCAAAACCTTTGCCCAAAACATTTTTATCAAGATGCATCTTGGATAACCAACGCCTGCCAGATCCAAAGTGATGGTGTGTTTGCCAGAATATCTTTACTTTACAGACTGTCGGAACCTTTGCAAACTCCACCCCCAAATGATTGTTTTGTTTGCAAAAGCTGTTCAACATCAATTGCACTGTCAAGAAAAATTCAAGTCCCTTCAGAATTCAAATGCCAATTTTCCACAAAGCCATTCATGGTGAAATATATGAAGCCAAGGTCACCAAGTAAATATGTGAAATGACTGGCTGAAGTATTGCTGTCAGTTGAGCAACCTGACCCCTTTAAGTTTCAGTTCTCACCCCAGAGGTGTGATAGACAAAATCTAAATGAAAAATTATTTCACCTTTTTCTCCAAAATAATGAGCTTTATTATCAGGTATACCTACACACTGTAAGCAATATCTGTGACTCACGTGGTGAAGTCAAAGAGCAAAGTGTTGTAAACATCACGTCTCAGCTTTTCACCATTTAAGGACTGTGGACTGTAAGGTAGTAACATAAGTTGGGCAAAACAGAAAATAATTTGGATCAACAAAACCTCGACAATTAATTGTTGACTCCTCCTGGGTAGTTCCTATAAAGAAAGAAAAATCTACAGTGTACGTAAATGAAACAAGGACAAAATTCTCGAGCGACAATTCTTAGTGAAAGAGGAGAGCGAATCCGGTCGCTGTGAAATGTGTCAGAAAATGCTTCAAAACTCGTAAAATCAGTACCAGAAAAAGCAGAAAGGGCAACCAAATCAGATAGACACAAAGGTAAAAAAAAGCGATCGAAACCTTCCCTTGAATGTTTAAACTTGGAATAACGGAAATAATGCTGAACCAACACAAACGCGCGTACACCAAATAACAGCTAATTCGGCTAATTCTTCTTCCTCGCCACCGCCATGTTTGTTTGGAATAAGGTTAGTACACAGTCCTACTCGGCCAAATTTCTTTACTGGGGCGATCATGTAAACTCGGTTCCAGACTTCGCTGCCAGCCCCCCCTGATTCGATCGATTTCTCGAATCGTGAGTTTGGGACGCCTGTGAGCAGAGCCGAATATTTGCCCAGTGAACGTGCTGGAATGCAATCTAATATAGTCCCTTGAGATCTCCCATGGGACACACAAGCTGAAACATAATTGGTCAGCTGTGTTTATTCTTCATAGTTCTGCCTGCGCTCATGTTACAAACTGACCTCAACGGTTGAATTTTCAAGCCGGAAAATGTCTGGTGAAGTGACAAACGTTTGTGGATGCACAGTTCTGGAAGCTATTCCTATGGTGATGTACAATTCTAGCGAGTTATTGGAAGCGATGGTTATCCCCGTTTCAAGTTACGGTTGTTTGATATCGTGGAAGCGTGCGTACACGTGGCTGTTACAGCTTTCCGTTTGATCCATCTGTTGGCCAAATGTTCATTCACGCTCAATGTTCTCAGCTCCAGTCTGTTAAGTAACAAATTGCCTCCAGGACAGTTGAGTTATAAAATGTAATCTTCGGAAGAAAAGGAAGCCGTAGGTAGAGCAAGGTGAGCCATTGGTGATGCAAACATAGCCACAGATGACTCGATCCATGAAACAAACCGTTGCCTGCTAAAGTTCTTCATTTAGCTTGATAATACTCTCTTAATCATACATGTGCAACCTTGTTTATGTTTGTATGTGAACGCTAATCGCCAAAAGAATAATTAGAAATATTAGGCTCGCTTTATTTCCAACTGATTTGCAATTATCTCAAAGGCGTACAATTTTTATCGAACATTCATCCTCACCGGACTACGGCATCGGAAACATCTTGCCGTATTTTCTATAATTTCATAAACATTGACTGTATCTACCTATCAAAGAAAAGAATAAATGGTTTTATTAAGGCATATACTGAAGTGTTTCATTGCAGTAATTATGTCTTGTGCGAGTGCAGACTGTGCTAGCCGTTAAAATACTTTATAGACTCCACAATGTACGTCTGTTATTGTAGTTTGAAAATTTGAACGGTTTACAGTTTTATTCAGCGTGATTCAGGCTGGACTAAGGCTAGACAATTTTGCGGTTCCAAGTATTACATGTCAGGCTAATGTCACGCTCTTGTCCGGTTCTTGTTATGCTCTCGTGAGCCCTAGCACTTGGGGAAATTTAAATGTCAGGCTCTTGTCTTGCTAGTTCCCGCTAATTTTCAGGTTCCACGACCTGCTCGTGTCACGCTCTTTCCCGCTCTGTCTGGTTCGCGTATTTTCTGCTCTTGTCCGGCTGGTGTCTGGCTAGAACGTCAGGCCAGAGTCAGGCTCTTGTCGGGCTGGACATTTTCGTACGGGCTGATTATTTTCTTATAACTCAAGGATAAACCAAAACAATGGAATTTCCCATATTTGCCATGTTTTTCCCAGGCTTTCAGTCATTGTGGTTCAGTTGCTCAAAAGGGTGCAAGCTTTTAATGTGTTTCGCATTGTCACTTCTGCTAAAATTTGGCACCCTTTGATGATCTACCGTATTTATTCGCCTATAAGCCGAGCGATTTTTACCCAAAGTGAAGCCAAGTTTAGGTAAAATTTAGGCCAGAAAAGGGGGTTCGGCTTATAGCCTGTAGATTGCTCAATTTTTGGCTCTTGGCTTATAGCAGAGAGATTCCTGAATTTTTTTTGTCAACATTGGGTCAGTATTCCGCATTACAAGTTTAGGGTCTCGGCTTATAGGCGAATAAATACGGGTACTTCACTTTAGCACCATTTCTTACACTTTGCAGCCGATTTTGTGACTCTTTCATATACTAAAATTACAATTTTCCTTACCCTTTTGTATACTGTGAGCTTAAAGAATGCACCCCTTTTAGGCAGAACCTCCCCATATAGCCTGCTGCAGGGAGTACCCCCACCCCTCCCCCGGCCGGGTCATGCATACAATTTCACTCTTGTTCTATTCATGACTGCTGTTTTAAGGGAGAAAGGAATTAAAAAACGCTTCCTTGATATTCGCTATGTAACAGCAATAGTTAATTAAAAGAAACAAAGACTTGATCGCAAAGAAAAGCACAAGATTTGATAATGATGCTTTGTCCCTAACCGTACTTAGCATATTTATAACAGCGCTTGTAATTGGAGACTGATCAAAATATTTGCTGTGTAGTCAATTAAATAGTGGATGACGGTTTTACTTCTGTAAAAACTGGCATTTCTTTGCGCTGCTAACAAGAAAAATCAAAATTCTAATTAGTTTTCGAGCAATATACAGGGCTAAAAATAAACTTCAGTGCTTGGTCGCCACTCGGGCCAGTATCCCTGAATTCTTAGTGGCCCAGACCAAAATAAAGTGGCCCTCAAATTTTCTCTGCTAACACAAAAAAATTTTAAACCATTTTTACTCGAATAAACGCCTCACGGATGTTTCGGCCCGTGTTTTCTAGTAGGGTGTTCGACTGACACGCCAAAAGAAATTTGCTTGATCTTAACATTTTCTTGAAAGCTCACATTTGCCAGTGTACTGTCGAGAAATTGGTTAAATTGTTTTCATAATAAAAACTTTGTTCGGTCTGTGTTGGGAATCACTCGTCTCGTTCTTCCTTGCCCTATAGATCAGAACCTATAGGTTCTGACTTGGTCCATAAACTTCCAAAGAAAAACTGGACCATTTTTTCCTAATACGGACAAAAACGATCTTCTCAACGCCTATAAACTACAGTATCACGATTCTCAGTTTCTTTCGAATGCTTTTGAATTCAGGTGAAAAGTAAGCCTATTATACCGAGCAGTGTTGAGTGATTTTGCCGATATTCATGTTTGAAAACGTACCGCATCTCGTGTCAACAAAATCAAAATGGCGTCTACATATCGGAGCAATCTAAAAACTCGATCACGAACGGTTTGAATTTTGCACTTTAGAACGAAACTTTTACTACAATTGATGAACTTAGAGTTGAGGAAAGAAAGGAAAGAAAAGAAAGGTACTTCAAGGAAAAACATTTTATTTTTTTGTCATTATTATTCTTTTCGTACCTCTCAAATCGTAGTCGCCCTTCGGGCGATCAAACTTCAACTTTTAGTGGCCCTCGACACTTCTTAGTCGCCACGGGCGACCGTGCGACCGCCAAGTTTTAACCCTGAATATACGTTAAACGAAGATTACATTGTACATATCAGGCTTCATACCTCGTCGAATTACATCTTCCGCCCTGAGTTGAAACCAGATTGTGCGGTCCGACAGTAGCTACATTAGACTGCGATGTAGTTCCTTTCTCTTCAGTTACACGTCTCGCATCTGTCAGCAAGCTCGGTTAATAATCGAAAGTTCTTCCTTCAGAAAAGAGGAAGGATCCTAGTATCACATAAAAACGTTTTTTCCTGTCTCCCGTTCAAAGTACAAACTAATGCGTTACGAGAAAGCGAAAACGAATGCCGCCAATATCAATGCCGCTAACTACCAACAAAGGAGACTTTTGTCTGATTGGCTGATCAGAATGCCTAGTACCCAGATTTAAAAGACGTAGTTTTCATTGCTTGATCACTTATTCTTAACCTTTTTGGTACATATAGCAATTCCAGGCGCTTTTCTAACTTCTCAGTCGAGTAAAGAAATTGGTTAAAGGTATTTTAAAACGGAAAATGGGTGTTTAGCACGAGCTTTTGCATTTGTGAGCAGGAAAGTTTTTCATTCTCACCGCAAGAAAATTACCGCCATTTTCACTACTACGCGACTTTTCTTTTCAAAACACTTCTGAGCACTCTGCAATACGCTTCCGTCAATCATACCTAATATGGGAAGTGTGTGATGTTACCGCAATTGAACTGAGCTCGAAGGAATAACGATGGCGCTAAATTATCCCGTAAATTTGCGCTGGCGCAGTCATGTATTGACTAGTAAGAGGCTTTAGTAAGCTTGCGTTTAATCTCGTGAATAAGCTAAACCGAAGTGTGAAGTAAAAATTCTAGCTTTGCTGACCTGAAAATAGCACACGACATGTTATTCACCACGAGTATAATCTGGCAATATTCCGAAGTGTACGAGGACGAAATTCAGGAGTGCATAGAGTATGCAACGGGAAAACGAATCATGATCGGCGTGCGATCAACCGATTCGTGAAGAAAATGTGTTTGACAAGAAGAAACGTACGTATGACTTGTTGGATTGTTTTGCAAGAAACACTGCTAATTCTAGTCACCTATCACCCGAGGAATGGAATGAAAAACAAAGCATAAGCGCTTTATAACGTTTACTGTTCTACGTGAATGTTAACGCTGTGACATGATAGCAAGAAAAATCTGAAAAATCGTTATTTATAAAAGCGGGAACGGGGAAATATCAGAGGAAAATATTTAAGCACAGTTTCATGCTTACTTCTTCGTTATAGCTCACTGTGATTACCAAAGAACGTGATAAGCCAAACAGGGCGATGTATCGTCGTAGGTCATCGCTAAATTTCACCGAGAACAGTTGCTATTTAAGCTTATAGATGAATCAGAACTTCTCAGACTCATCTATAAATAGCAATTGTTCTCGGTGAAATTCAGCGATCCCCTCCCCTGTTTCCCTCATCACGTTCTTTGGCAATCGTCTTGAGTTATAACGAAGAAGTAAACTTGAAAGCACGCGCTTAAATATTTTCTCGATTCCCCGTTCCCGCTTGTAGAAAAAACAATTTCCGTATCATGTCACAGCGTTATATGTTTACATTCTCGAAACCTAGAACAACAAGCGTTACAAGCGCATTATAAGCTTATCCCTTATTTTGTTTTTTCAATTCATTCCGGAGGTGATATGTGATTAGAATTAGCGGTGTTCCTTCCAAAAAAATGCAACAAGTCGTACGTACCTTTCTTCTTGTCAAATCCATTTTCTTCACGAATCGGTTGATCGCACGCCGATCATGATTCGTTTTCCCGTTGCATACTCTATGCACTCCTGAATTTCGTCCTCGTACAGTTCGGGATATTGCCAGATTATACTCGTGGTGAATAACATGTCGTGTGCTATTTTGAGGTCAGAAAAGCTAGAATTATTACTTCACACTTCGGTTTAGCTTATTCACGAGATTAAACGCAAGCTTACCATCCGCATAGGATAATCAACCGAGCGGGTATTTAATTCTGATTTAATGTCGAAATTTCTTTACAAATATCTGCCAAACGTGAAGTATTCTTGCAACATCAACGACTCTAAAGCCTCTTACTAGTCAATATATGACTCGCCAGCGCAAATTTATGGGATAATTTGGCGCCATCCTTATATTCCTTCGAGCTCAATTCAATATTGCGGTAACATCACGCACTTCCCATATAAGGTATGATTGACGGAAGCGTATTGCAAAGTGCTCAGAGGAGAGGTGTTTTGAAAAGAAAAGTCGCGTAGTAGTAAAAATGGTGGGTAAGCTTATATGGTTCCATTCCATGAAGTGAGGGAGACAAGATTAGATGTCGTAATAAAATCAGGAGGGATTCAAAGACTGAGAGGACAGGGAGATTCGAAGTCTTAGAGCTGCCGTTTTTACCGAAGCAGGTAAGCTATCCTACTCACAATTTTAAACATAGGCACGCAATGCGCGCAGAGCCAATGACGTTTTTTTTCACAATATGGTGAAATTTTTCCTGACAACCTATGGGACTTTACATCTCCGGTAAGTCCCCCTACCCTCAGCCCAAAACCCCCCCCCCCCCCACCACCACCACCACCAAAAAGATCTTGTGGTTATCCACTATAAAACCTGGTAATGATTGAGCAGCGTGACTACGCGGAGTAAAGAAACCGAAGAAAGCTCTTTATTTCACGGTTCTTCAAAGAACAGAGACAAAAACAAGTAAACTTAAACTTAAACTCGCCGTCGAAAAATGTCGCATACATAATTTAGGCAAAGATCAGTAGAAAGTTAACAATTTTACTTCAGAAATAAATGCAAGTTGCAGTTGAACCTTTTAATTTCTTACTTCTACCGGCGAATATCCAATACTTTTCAGTGCTCATAAACGGTCAACTTTCTAAAGGGTGCCGTTTTGACGCTCTGCGAAATTTGCGTGACACGCGACTCGCTTTACTTTGTTTAATTTGTAAGGTTTCAGACGTTTCAGTCAACCAATTACGTTCTTAGTACATTGTATTGTCAAAACAGGAGTCTGCCATCAAAGGGCGTTTCTTGTATCCACAATATTTTCGTTCGAAATCGGTTTGAACTAGCGTTTATAAACACGACTGAAACAGTTTTGCAACTATATTTATTTCCCCTGTTCTTTGAAGTTGCTTGCTTTGTAATCAAGTCGGCTATAATAATTTTCGTCTTTTTGCTTCACAAATCGACCAAAGTATGTTTACATTTGTAACTTTCCCACGGTACAAAGTTATTTTTAGCTCACGTGTTTATTTTGAGTCTCAACCTACAGCCGAATAAATTTCGTTTGCTTTGCCTTCGAACAGTACGAAAATGTTCAAATTCAGCTCGCTTTCCAGTAGATCCAACAGGTCTCTATTAGAATGCTTTGTCGCATATCTGTTGTTGTTAATCTTTCGGTACTGTTTCGGTCGGTTCCAGATGTTCGAGATGTTTTAAGTGTTGCGTTACATTCCTACGACTGAAATTACAGCTGTCAACTATGCAAATTTGCTCAACATACGCTTTACACTTTGAGCTATGAATAACCCCGAAATAACGTTTAGTATCTTGTAAAGATTTTAGTACATCCATCCTCTAATTCCTTGATCACCACTGTGACTTGGATTTTAATACTAGTTTCATTCATGTTTTTCAGTTTTACGAATAGCTAGCAACAAGCCGCGCAATTTCCGATTTAGTTTTAAATGGGTTCATGTTTTATAACACGCACAAAAATGACACTGCAAATTTTAGATTCGCTGTTACCGAGAGATAATCCCGAAAAATTTTATACTGTTTTACTCTAGTCTTTTTAACTTGGGCTTTAAATACTGTCTCTTTCACTGTTAATTAGGGATCGAAGTAACGTTAATTTCCACGTTCTGTTCATACAACATCTCAAATTGGCAAGTCCGTCTTGTATTTGCTGCTGTGGAAATTTGTACTTCAGTTAAGACCAGACCTCACGTACACAAAACAGGCATTCGAAGTAGATCCACACTTGCGAATGCAAAACACTTCAAAGCCTGGGGGACGTACCCCTATAGTATAAGCTTTATGGGTTTGTGCCGCTGATAAGGTAAAAGTTTCAGTCTCCTGGTGCACACCCCCACCCATCGTCTCACAGAATATCCCCCCAGCCTCACAAATCGTAAGACAGACGTCTCACGTATCATATATATGCGTATGTCGTTGATTTTTAGGCTCTGACAGTAGCCATATGACGTCACTAACGTGACGTCATTGGCTAAAAATTAGTGTTCGCTTGCAAGTTTTTGTTAGCTTTTGCTACACATCAATCGATCAGTCAAATCCTTGTTTGAAAGGGCCTTGGCGGTCACTCAGCGGTCAAGTAATCTCAGAGTCAAAGAGATGATAAAAAACCATGAAACTACTTTAGAAGACCTGCAGTTAATCACTGGTTGATTAACAATGCAGGCAAACGGGAATTATCTCAGCTAAAACAACATTTAAATAAACTTGTACAATATCATTTCAGTTCACACTTTCAGCTAATAAAATTTACATTGCAACAAGGACCCGCTCGGTTTTCCGTTTGATCTTAAGTTAGAATTTTTTTTGTCATTCTGTAGTCATCTGATGGACTGTTAAAGTTTTTTATAAGAACCCAAAAGGCCATATGTGAAGGTGGAAATGCAAAATAATTTTGCTTGAAGAATTTTAAGGACATCAAGAGAACATTTTATGTTTACAAACATTGACTTTTTTTGGATATTAAAATTTGTAAAGCAAGAGTCTTGCCTCATTAGCCAATGGGCCTCTTGTTGCCATATTTACACCAAAGGATTCCTTGTTGGAATTAACTCAGTTTTGTATGATTTCATTTGAGTTTGTCACCAGTAGAGTGTGTTTCCCGTCAATTTTTGCCTTGCATAATCTAAAACTACCTTAGTTTTTTGACAGAAAGGTGGTTATGTTGTATAATTTTATTCAGGGCAGTAGAATCCTGGTATTAGTTCTAAATAAAATGGTCTGCGAGCATCTAAAAATCAGTATCTTAATTCACACACTCACACACAACATGAAGCATCAAAAAGCAACGCAACCGTTACTTCTCACCTCACTTACGAATCAATTAATAATAATAGCTTTATCCCAGGAAAGTCTTGCTTTATCCTGATTGGATAATTACGATGCGTTAAATTACGCTTAATCACAACAAGGGCTCCTATTACTACAAGGGCTTCTATTGATAGTAGATGCTTTGACTTCTGAAATAGCTACCCATTAAAACTGTAAATAAAGGAGTCTAATTTTAATGGCAACAGGAAGCCTAAGGTTATGTACACAGTAACCACCTATCATAGTTTTCCATCAGTCTTGCCAGTCTTGAAACCTTTTCTTTGAGGAGGAGATTTTAAAGAAGACCAGAACCCAGTAACCTTGAATACGTTCCTGAGCTTTTGTTTGGGCTGTTGCTTAGAAAACATTTGTGAACCAAAGGATTTTCACATAGTTATTGTCTTGTCAGTAAGTTTCTAAGTAGCTGACTCCACAAAATACATTGCAGGTGGTTAGAAATGACAAGTAAAAATTGGCAACTCTTAACTTTAACTTGTAACTTCCTATTATGATAAACCTTTCTATGGAAAGCTGCATTCCTTTTTTGTTCCAGTGTCTGATGGTTATGATCTTTTATCCTTGATCAAAAAATGACCTTATGATAACCTTTTCAAGTTACAGTTGATTTTGCAACTTTTCATTTAAAAGTGTCTTAAATTTCAATCAATAAAGGGACTGCCCACTTTTTGTAGGGTAGAGGAATAGTGGTATTTGATTTAGTGGTATTTGTAAATTTGTAAATAGTGGTATTTGTAAATAGTGGTATTTGTAAAAGTGGCTTGACAAAACAGGGACGCCCTAAAAAGGAGTCTGCATTTATAATATGGTTGTTGTCCTCCTGAGTTTGTTAAAGGAAATAAAGGAACTTGCGTCTTATGGTCATCCAAAACAACCAGTCCTCTGAGGGGTCAAAATTAATTATAGGTCCATAACATTTCACTGCCCTCCCCCTCTGCTCCTTTAGAAAACTGACGAGTCCCTAACTGGTCCCACATACTCTAGGTTTTCATTTTAGCAGATTAGGAGTTTAACTAAATGGAAGACCGTGGCAGCTGTGTGTGCAACTTTGGCAACTGCAAAAAAAAAAGTCTGAAAAAATACAGGCTTGGTTGGGATATACATGAAAACCCAATGATAACAGTGCAGCACTCTTACCAACTGAGCTATCAAGCCGGCTTGGAGTTGTTGGTCTTTGTGTGAATTCATAAATATTCCCTAGAAAGGCAAACCAAAATCATGTGCATGTATTCTTTTTCATACTGAGAGTTTATGTTACAAATATAGTTATTAGTATTTTTGGTAAGAAAAGAAAGAGTGGCTTTGATTCTACAATTTTAGTGATCTTCTAGATAGGTTATGTTTTAGTAAAAAAAAGAAAACCAAATGTTTGAAGCACAGGTAAATTTTAGTGTAAATTAAACATAAAGGAACTGTTACTGGTTATTTTGATGGGTTTTAAAGGTAAATAATTTCTTAACTCATTACCGGCCGCGTGTTTTTTGATCGATTCGCTAAATTAGCAGTTGGTAATAAACAACCCCATGTGCAGTACGAAACGAAAATTTATAGGCTCGAAAACACAACACTCACTTGATCTAGAATAGTTAGAATTTCTAACTTTCGAATAAAATACACCCGTTGTCAATTAAGAATTAGCCAAAAATACAATCTTGAAGTCAAAATTTTGAAAATTTACGCAAGAGATTCACATGTTGTCTCGCGCGTGAAATCAAACCACAACAGAGGATGTGTGTGTGTTTAGGTCAGATTACTATTTTTGGAAATTTCATGAACGAAGATTCGCAGAAGAGGAGACAGTAAGCTTTTCTAAATAACACATTTATTAATACAGGCCTTTATTCGTTTCTGAAAACCAAACGCGTTCAATTCTTTCTTCGAGGGAAGCTACGCGCAAGCGATTTCGCTCGATGTGCAAGTTATGCAGGGTTCAATTCTACCTGTTACCATCCCCCCCCCGGGCACACCCCCGGGGATTTGCAATTTTTTTCTTACTTGGCGGTCTTTTCCCCACCCCCGGGCACGCAGAAAGAGACAATTCCCGACCCCCGGGACTCCTCATCGACCACAAATACGTTGTTTTCTGTTTAAAATTGATTTCCGTACAATAGCACAACCAGACGTCTTGACAAGAACTTAAACGCTTTTCTAGAGTTTACTGAACGAAGGATATTACATAGTATTAAAAAACATGGACACTACATTGAAAAAGAAAACTGAAGAAAAAGTCTAACCGCTCTGGCATTCGGCTGGCGAGTAAAGAAATGTTCTTCACCGCGTGTTTTATTCTAAATATAGCACATGCCCAAAAGAGGTCCGGTGAGCAAACTGATGACAGCATTTTAAAGGAGCTTTTCTTAGCTTGTTTCACAAGAACACTGGACTGAGATCTCTGTTTAATATAAAGCCGTGCATTTGTTTCATACAAATACGCTGAAGAAATATTTCTATGTTTGTGATGAACGCCATCCATTCGAGTACGCATCAAACGCACCTTCGTTTAACAATTTATAATAAACGTGCCTTTGAATACAGATTATAATTTCGAGAGATTATTCTTCTCCAACCAGTCTGCTACAAATTCTAGAGATTTTCCCTGGAAATAGGCAGTCTTCTCTACGCGGTTCGGCGCCATTGTGTCAACAGAGAAGTGATAAGCTAGTGACGTGCTTCACAAGAAAAACGAGAAGTTATTTTCGATTTGCCCCGCCCCCCTACCCCCGGGACAAAACCGTTTCAGACAATTCCCCACCCCCGGGCCCGAAGGGCTGGACTTGTCCCGGGGGTTGCCCGGGGGGGGGATGGTAACACGTAAAATTGAACCATGCATTATTTTGAAGAGCATTTACTGATGCGAACTGTGCACGTTTTTCAAAACTTTTACGAAAACTTTAAGAAATACAAAGAATCCTTCAATTAAGAAGTTATTTCGGTAAAAATTTACAATCAAATGTGTAATTTACTCTACCGTAGACTCGTAGAAGTGCTTGAGCATTTCCCAGAAAGTCCGCAGTTCGAAAAATCTCTTGCGATGCAAGATTGTCCTTCGCTTTGACAAAACAGCTGTTCGTCCTCGAAAGATGTTTTCTTCGCTCTAAAAGCTCTAAATTCCATCGCTTAACTTGTCGAGTGTTCCTTAGAGCTTCTTCTTTCGATTTTTAAGTTTCAAAAGGTAATCCTTCCTTCCGAGAGCGAGATATTGCCATCTTGAAAATTCACGCGTGAAGAGCACGGCAGCCATTTTGAGTGAAATGTGATCTTCTTGGAGAGTGACAAAAAGTCTTCCCTTCTAGGACCCCCTCAAGCCTTCAAATATATGCGCAGTTGGTGGATTCTGATTGGTTGAACATTCCCAAAGACAACTAGGACAAAAGGGGACCAAAAAAGCCTTTCTAGGGGAGGCTGGGGCCAAAAGCGAACGCAAAATTAAGGCCGCGCTCAGGCCGGCACGGACGTTAACCGTCTTAATTATGTTCCTTTTAAAAGTCAAGAAAAGTAAAGACTAGGACAAATAATTTATCCTCAAAATTGCTCTTTCTAGATCTGTGTGCTGCTTTTCAAACATGATATTTTGTATTTTTGAGCTATTTTGTCTACAAAATAGCCTCATAGTCGGCATGCAGCCTCAAGTTTCTGGGAAGGTTGGTTCTTTGGTTGGTTGGTTTTTGGGTGGACCATGTTCGGGATTCCCGAAGACTGTCGAATTTTGCCGAAAGGCTAGTTGTCGGGGCCGGAACAAAAATGCAAATACGAACGCATGGAAAATTCCGCTACTAAAGCGACACGACGAAAGTGTCCGGATTATTATTGCTTGACGTTGGATATTTATGTATCAAATAGAAATGGCTGGCTTCCTTGTGGTAGACTTCAGCACAAACCTGGTTTACACGTGAGCGGAAGCGAGATCTAGTAAATAATTCGTGGGTTATCTGATATTTATGATGTTTTTTCTAGGAAATATTCGTCAGCTTCGTTTGTTTTGGTAGATGAGAATTGGAACAAATCCTTTGTACACATGCGCATAACTTACGTTTGGAGTTTATATATGGTTCAACTTTAGAGTGTGAGAAATAACGTCACTTCTGTGCAGTAAATGATGGTAAATAGATGGCAAATAGTTTGAAGGTATAAAAAGGGCAGAATCGTGCATTTCGAACTTAAACTACTTATTGTTCGCACCTTTGGTAGGTTTTAAAATTAATGGCCATGTCACTCGATCACTAGGTCCGTCAAAGGCACAAGGTCGACAAGGAAAAAGATTGTATGGATGGCATAAACGTTGCTCGTACGTGCGACAAGCTAAGCGCAAAGTTAGAGGCGGCTTACCAGAGAAATGGGTTTTTGGTTAGGCTGCGTGGCGGTAGCGGGATTGTTTGTAGAAAGCTTGAGCGGGAAGATCAACACGACAATCAAATCAAATCAATACAATTATCACCTCCAATACGAAGACAAAAACGCAGTAGCTCCACACAAGATTCGTTTCACAGTTTTATAGACACAAAAATGGGTTATCATTTTTCAGATTACAAAAAACGCATAAATTTACTCATTCCCCGCTTCCTTTTAAGTTTCTCCCTTTGTTACACAATTCTAGCTGCCACGAAAGCCAATAAAAAGTGCCGAAAACGAACTTATGACAGTCTTATGAAAGTCTCGTGACTCGCCATTGAACTGTGTCATCACATGTTTGTACGTGACAAAACACCACTTGTTTACACAAAACAGTAACCTGATCTCACGCTCAATCAACATAACACGTTCTTTACACGTGAAACGACCCACACTATAAAGCATTATCACATGACTGCCTGGCCGTGCGAACCCCCCCCCCCCCCCACCCACCCCCGAAGCTATTAAAGCAAAATTTGGCCTTGACTTGATCACATGTACTCCATGTGATAAAATTCACGTTGTTAACCACGCAGGCGAACCACCCCATTATTATTCTCGAATTCGCTCATTTAAAATTCCAACGATTCCTTCGCCCATTACCACCTCTCTACATAAGGGGCCGACCATTTAACTCTTGAGGGGGGGGGGGGGTGGATGATTTCGAAAAAAAATTTCCTGCAAGCCCTTGTCGGAAGAAAAAAATTGCATGCAGCACAACTGAAATAGAAAAAAAATTCTTGCACTGCTCCAAGCAAGAAAAAAAAATGTTGCAAAGCTATTTCATCATTCCAGGGGGACTTTACAAAATCCCAGCAAAACTGCAACCATTGTTCCCTTGCTCCCTTTAAACTCTGGAGTTGGTTATGCTTCAGAATGTGCAATGCATTCTTAGCTTTATAGGGTCCGACAATCTGTGAGCCAGCGAGCCACTCCAGTTAGCCTACATCACACTCTGGTTTAGCCAAAACAACATTCCGGTTAGCCTGCAGTTATTAGCTTTAATAGGTAGCTTGCGGTTAGCCCTATATAATGGGATATAAAGGGATTTCTGGCTTGCACGGTTCACAAGGCTCGCGAGTCATAGGAGTAATGCAAGCCATTATGGTTAGCCAAAATTACACATTGGCTAGCCTAGTTAGCACTGCAGTTAGCCTACAGTTCCTTTATAGGTAGCTTGCGGTTAGCCTTTATTGGGATTAGGGATTTCTGGCTCGCTGGCTCGTACTGTATCCAAACTCGTTAGCTTTATAACATCACAAGCAGTAATGGCGGTAAATTTTTCTATTTAAAGAATCAAGTTTTATTAGACAAAGAAAAATAATTTTGTTGGTTTTGAAACGTGATGTTTACCCCACTTCTTACCACAGGAACTTACTTTTACTTAGATATTATCGAATAATCTTTTCTATCATACCGCGTGTTACTTATTTTATTTACTGTGGTAGACCAGCCCTCGGCTGCTATGTCCGATATAGAAAAATCGTCATAACCGCAGGTTTTGCGCACGTGTTTTTGGGTTTGATGTATCCGTAAGGATTTCTGAGTTAGATCAGTTCTAGTGTAGACTTCATTGCGTTAACTTCTACTCGGCATTGGGCCATAGTTTCTCTCTACACTGGTATTCATCTACTCTATCAAGTCTAGTGCAGTGCGTGTGCAACCAAATTCGAAACGGCATACGGTTTACGGCAAACGTTTCAACAGCACTAGCACGTGGTTTGAATCAATCCGCAACTTAGTATCGCTCTCAATTGAACTTGTATGGAACATTGAACTCTGTCAATTAAACTCTGTTATCGTCGTAATCAGAATTTCTTGTCGAGTTCGTTTATATCACGCACTGCTCTAGCCCATGTGATTTACTTGGATTTTTGGTTTGGCATTCTGTCCTTGTGAATTACAAATTTGTTCATTTTTAATCTTTTTAACTGAAGCATTTTCATGTAACATAACATTTATAACATATAACATTTTTGCCATTTTTGATTTTTGCGATGTTTTAGTAATGCACCTATCAATGTTTAGCCCCAATGGGGGGAGTGCAAGCATACCCAAGAGCTATAATGATTGACATTTTCAAATATTTTGGGTCACTAAAATTTTTAAATTCCCCACCCTCTGCCATTTCAAACCTTGGTTAAATCCTTAATTCTTGTTATGAAACTATTCTATGATTCTTGTTGTCAACCGTAAATAACATGTATTTATATTTTTCTATGTTTAAATATTTGTAAATAAGATAAATCTCTATTATAACATATTCAGTATAAAAAGAAACAGATCCAAACCTTTCTTGTTGTCAACCGTAAATAAATAACAGTAACATGTATCTATATTTTTCTAAGTTTTTATATTTTTAAATAAGATATATCTTTATTATAATATATTCAGTATAAAAAGAAACAGATCCAAACCTTTCTTGTTGTCAACTATAAATAAATAAATAAATAAATAAGTAAACAGTAACATGTATCTATATTTTCAATGTTTTTATATTTTAAAATGAGATATATAATTATGCCATAAAAAATTTTTCGCGGACCCCCCTGAAGGGCGAAAATAAAAACCAGGAAGGCCTTTATAGGCATAATGAGAGTAACCAGGCCTAAAGATCCAACCCACTTGAGGATACACTGGGAACAAGCCTACAGTGCTCGGTAGTAATGGGAACCACGAAGAACATTAAAATAGCTTGAAATTTTGTAGTTTTAACTTAATAAATGGACAGTTGTAGCTCTAAAAAAATAAATAACTGTTATGTCACAAAATGGCACTATTATGCCGGCAAATAGCACTATTATGCCGGCATTATGCCCGATGCTCCACCTATAGTATTATGCTCGAAATTATGCCGGCATAATATGTCAAACCCTAATTAGTAAGCTCATAGAAAAAAAATGGTGTAAGTGATTTTCATAATCCCATGAAACAAACTCAAGCCCATGCATTTCACTTATGATTTATCTATTTGTTGTCTTGTCTGTGAACAAAGCTCCAGCTGGAATTGAAAACTAATGTAAGAACTCTTTTTTTTTTAGGAAAAAAAAATCCTGCAGAGAAATGAAGAGCAAAAAAAAATATCCTGCAGAGCATTTAGAAGGAAAAAAAATATCCTGCCCACCAGGTTGCTTGAAAAAAAAAAGCTTGCTGACCAGAAATCATCCACCCCCCCCCCCTCAAAAGTTAAATGGTCGGCCCCTAACAAAACAGTGTGGCACCAATATTTTTGCGGGAGTTTAATTTTGCGAATGGCGATTTTTTTGTGCGTTTTGCGGGACTAATTTTTGCGATTGGGGAAACTGTTTATCCTTCCTTGGAATTAATTTTTGCCATTTTCCGGAAGCCGCCTTCTATTTGGAATTATAACATTCTCGTTTTTTGAGTATAAACAATCGAATGCAGGTGAACAACATGCAGACGTATAACACGTTAAATCAATTAATCAATGGAGTACCTTCAGACGATCCTTTTCTTTAAAGCTTTTAACAGCTTAATACTTGTAATGTACCGACTGTAATTTCATCGTTTTATTTCTGAATGTTTTGCTTCTAATTTCGTTTTATTTTTGAATGAAAGAGACGGTTTAAGTAAATGGGCACCAAGATAATAGTACATCACATGTAAAAGGCGATGTTTGTATATAAATTTCGACAATGGAGTAAATTTGTGCGGGAATTATTTTTTTCGCGGGAACTTTTTTTGCGGATCGTGAAAAAACCTCGAAAATCCCAGAAATTTGAATCCGGAAAAAATTAGTGCCACACGGTATGTCAGCACATGCGATGTTTCTGGCTTTTTTGACAGTTTGCTACGTGACTAGTCACGCAAGACGTACACAAGTCACACAATGGCATGATCTTTTCTAACAAGGCACGCTTATTACTCGATTTTAGCCGTGTGTTCCAAAATGTAACTCCGTGTGAAATAATCTGGAAAATAAAGCAGAGCTTATTTATGTATTTGTCTCGATACGGGAGTTGCCACGTTCGTCAAGCATGATGTCACGCAAGAAGAAGACGTACGTGACTTTCAAGATCGGCTATTCTCTTCTGGTTCAAACGTACAGAATTAATTTTTGTGACACGTTACACTTCTTACTAGATCCAAAATATTTGTCCATGGAAAAATAATCTTTATAATCGAACGCCACAATTTTCAATCCATTGACCTTCCGAGAAACATCTGAGAATGAGCTTCAGAAAGGACTGTTTTGTATTATTTTGTTTGTCCCATATTCACACTGTTGTCAGATATTCTACAGATTTTATCTCACTTTCTTCTTGTTTTGTCGTAATTTGAAGCCACGCTTGTACGCATTAGCGTACCATCTATTGATCAATGACGTATACGAATTCGAAACCACTAACATAAACTCAAACATTGATCTTTGATTACCCTCAAATCTGTAAAAAGCCCTGGGAACGAGGTTGCACAATATCGGACACAGCTCCGCTTATAAGGTTAACTCTGTCTAAAAACCAATATTTTTCGAATGCTCAACGCTACTCAAATAAACAACATCACAATAGTGTACCTTGGTACACGCACGTTCATTCAATAACCATTTCCGTTCCTCTCATTGACATCTACAAAATAGCTCACGCACGCTATGCGTGCCTATGTTTAGTTGATGTTATGTGTACATTTTGTCTGGAATTAAACATTTCTAATTGGAAATGTATTTATATGAATCTAGTTTAGTATTAAACACGTGTACAGTCATTAAAATTAATACAACTCACAATGTACTTTAAGCTTAACATGTAAAGAGCACATCCTACACATTATGAATAGATCTGTTTAAAAGACATGGAGTTGAAATTTCTATGTATTGTTCCTTATAAACCTTAAACAGTTCCTAGAACATCACTAATTGGGTAGTTTTCTTCAGTATTGTAACTAATTCATAGGTTTTTGGTGGAGTACTGATCACTTAAGTCTTAACCTTCTAATTCCGCGTGCTTTTATTGATAACAACTGCAGCTCCTGTCCTTGTTTCCTTTATCTTACGGAACTTATTTTGATGTTCTTGTAGCCTCACTTTCCCCGTTCCTTTCCGCACGCCTTGCCACTTTAAAGTTAACACTGTTTAGCCCAACTTATTCTCTTCTTATTATTTTATTCTCGGTTGAAAGCGATCGCTGTACCAAGCCCTATTGTAGGATATATAGCCAAAACAACACCTATCTAGCGACAAGATTCGAGTTATTTTTTTCACAATTTTCTGCTGACGCGTCATCTTATTGGCTTTCCTGTTTACAAATCATGGCAAAACAATTAAAAAACCCCTGAAAAGAATCGATATTTCATACTGTTTCATGCGGTGAGGGTAAAAGACGGAATGAGTTTGCGGAATGGCATGTGGCATGACTTGCGGAATGGCATAATTATGCCGAATGTCATTTTTTTAAAATAAATTATACTAAAAAAGCGCGCCAATTTTTTAAGAGAAGCCGCACTGTTAAATACCGCGGGCTCAAACATGATAAAAAATCAAGCATCGATCGCGTCTTGATTTGATTTTCACGTATGCTGTTCTAATTCACGGATTCGACGAAAAGAGTTTGGCGGCCAATGCTAAGGCTTTCCGCTTCTGTGGACGGTTTATCACTTTTAGTCAGAGCCATACAATGCCTCGGATACAACTTGGTCCACTTCGTGCTACTTCATGTTTGACCAAAACATCGAGACGGAAAGTCAAGTTTTGGCGGATGTCATCTCAGCCTCGGTAGTGAGCACTCGGTTGTATCCAGTCTCAAGCATATCTACTTGTCCTTATCCATCACGGGTTAAACGATCGATGGAGTAAAGTACAGTACATATTTACGAGGCGTATTTGTTTCATTAAAAGTCTGTTCCTGTCTATTATCCTTTCTTTTGGAAAGTCTTCTTCTCAGCCGCTCGGACTGAAATCACGCAACGCTCCCAGGTTCGGACTGCGAAGGAGACTTGCTTTTCGCCCGCCATTACGAAGACTATAAAAACTCAATGGAAGACATGAACATGTTTTACGACGTGGTTCAATTTCATTATATGTACTGTTATTATTTTCCTGTTTAATCAGGTTCTATACTTGTGTATGATTCCTTAAAAACAAACAATGAAGAAGGGCATCATTGCCCCCCGGGTGCATATAGTAGGTGTGTCGCTGTGAAGGGGGGGGGGCACTCCCATACACAATTGAAGGAAGGATTCTATGTAACAAACTTTTAACTCAACTATTTTATTCACTGTGGTCATGGCGACCTAAAAAACTGAATCGCTCCCATCTTACAACAATATTTCTTTTTTTGTTGTTGTTTAATAACGGCAACTAAAGAAGCTTGGCAAATGTATAATCTAACTTCCATGGAAAAAACTGAATTGCTCTTGTCTTACAATTTCTAAGCCACGGTATAAAAACTTGTACGTTAGTTTGTTTTGATTTTTTTTCTAAGTACTTTACAAATGTATAATCTTAACACAAATGTAGGGGGAGGGGGTGGCTGACATAAAAAAACTGGATTTCTCACATCTTACAAACAATTTCTTAGCCACTCTTGGGGAAAATGAAGTATAACAGCTTGTACATGTAACGTAATTTGTTTCCCCGCACTCTATTTTGATTGTTTCTTTTCTTTCTCATTCAACAACAGTAACCCAATGCCCGATTCCCTCTATGGCACACGCCTACAGGGAATTATGGTAATTGCATTTATCATTGCTTAGTCTCGCGCATGGTTTGATGAATACAACTGCCGTGATTCCCTGCAGGTGTGCGCCATAGTGGGAATTACCTCAGGCATTACCTCAACAAATGGTAAGGCTAAGGTAATGCTAAGGTAACTCTTTTCTTAGAAAGTTCTTTTTTTTTGTAAATTTTGGGGAGTAAAACCCCAGCCCCCACCTCCTGGCTCTGCTTTCCCTGTCGCAGCTTGAGCTTGTAATTCTAGGTTTTAAATGCAAAAAAAAAAAAGAAGAAATATAGCAACTGTAAAAAGAAAAAAGCCTAGTTTTATGACACATTGTCATTCCAAAAATAAGTCCAACTCTAAAACGAGCTGAAGCTTATGCTGCTCACGGAGAGCATCCCCCAAAATTAAGTAGGAGCAAGGAGATTAAGACCCTGCACATGCTTGGTTCCCTCTTACAGGGAAGGCAGACCTTTTTTCAATTGGAGAGACTGACTAGTGTCTTGAAGTGGGTGGGTGGGTTGGGGGGGGGGGGGGCTAAGGTAACTCTTTTCTTAGAAAGTTCTTTTTTTTTTGTAAATTTTGGGGGGTAAAACCTCCAGCCCCCACCTCATGGCTCCGCTTTCCCTGTCGCAGCTTAAGCTTGTAATTCTAGGTTTTAAATGCAAAAAAAAAAAGAAATATAGCAACTTTAAAAAGAAAAAAGCCTAGTTTTATGACACATTGTCATTCCAAAAATAAGTCCAAGTCTAAAACGAGCTGAAGCTTACGCTGCTCACGGAGAGCATTCTGCACCACTGACACATCTACCATAGAGGTGTTGAAGTAGGGGTGCCTGTTTAATAAGCAAGCTTTTCTTGCATGGTAATAAAAAGCTCTTTCTTTGTTGATAGTGTACTTTACGGGCTCAAAAGGGTTACCAGTTGGGTACTGGTATCTCTCCATATGCTGGAGTACCAAATTCTTTGGTGAATTTTTTTCAATCAATCCACCACAGCCTGTACACCTCTTAATGTTCCCATGTTGGAAAATCAAAAGGAATGGATTGCCATTGTGAAAGGGCTGTATACTGAATGGAGTACCATGATGTGTCTGGGTACTGTTGTATCCCTGGAGAGGCTGTGTGCATGTTGAGGTGTGAAGTGACTGGTAGACCGCAGACTGCCCAGCTGTTGGTTGTTGAGTGACTGTCATGGGCATTGGCGATTGCTGACCTGGTAGATGGCATGGCTGTTGAAGGCATCAGTGGCAACAACTGCCCGGCTGTTGCTAGTTGGCTGGCTGCTATAGGCAGTGCTGATAGTGGCTGCATAGCTGTTGGTTGCATGCAATACATAGCTGTTGAAGGCAGTGCCTGCACTGCCTGTCTAGCTGTTGCTAATGAAGGCACTTCCTGTCTGGCTATTGCTGCTGAAGGCACTTCCTGTCTGGCTGTTGCTGCTGAAGGTACTGCCTGTCTGTCTGTTGCTGCTGAAGGCACTTCCTGTCTGACTGTTGCTGCTGAAGGTACTGCCTGTCTGACTGTTGCTGCTGAAGGTACTGCCTGTCTAGCTGTTGCTGCTGAAGGCACTTCCTGTCTGGTTGCTGCTGCTGAAGGCACTGCCTGCCTGGCTGTTGCTGGCTGAATGGTCAGGTCTGTGGATTGCATAGCTGCCAAAGGCATTGCTGCAGACACCACAGGTTGTACAGCTGGGGGCATGATGGATGCTGATTGCACCATGGCCGATCTTGGTTGGACAGTGTTTGCAGTGACAGTATGAAGGTGATCAACAAAATCTGTAGGTAGTGGATTTTGACCTTGCTTTTTTGACCTCTGCTTCCTAGGAGCTCTCTCCCCTTTTTTCCCTCTCCCATCTGGCATGCCTTGATTTGCTGCTTGAGAGAAGTTAGGTTTATCCCTGTTTTTGGTATACCAAGCCAAAAATTTCCAAAGGATGGACTTCTTTTCAGCAACTGCTACAGTGTGAGAGCAAATTGATAGCCGATCATACTGTGGACAGCCACGGCATCTCACCTCTCCACTTGCCAGTGGGATGACAATGTGTGGCTTAGCTGGATCTTGAGCACTTGCAACAGCAAACCCCGATTGGAAACCAGGGCAAGGCACAATGGAATCATCAGGGGAGCTTAACAAGTCGACGGCTTTGGTCCAGATAAGTTTGAGCTCCTCTAAAGGCACAGCACTTCTTATGCCACTCTCGGTTGCTGAGACGGAAATGCGGGCATGATTGGGTTGACTCTCATCAGCTGCTGGAAGGATACTATAGTTGCCTTCCTTACGGCAAGCATCACTTAAACTGGCCTGTTAAAATAACAGCGAACAGAATAATACATGTAATTGCTGTTAAGTACCATACAGGTCAAATTTAAAGTGCTACTATGATCAAATTTTCACCCCTTGCAGTTTTTTTTTATTTTAGTTCCAGAGATATTTCAGCTTAAAGTGCCTATGAAATGAGAAAGAAGTTGAGCTCATATGAAAGGCTTTTCTCGTTCCAGAGATATTAACGATTTTGTATTATGCAAATTAGACAACTGATGATGTCATAAGTTTGACAGTAATTGGTGTAAAAACACAAAATCAGTATTATCTCTGTAAATACCAGAGCAAAGTAATTGAAACTTGGCACCAGTATTGTACCCTTAGAAAGACACCACATGGTACATATATAAATATCACGATTTATGGCTTTACAGGGAGAAGTAAATGGTGTCATTCCAAACATACGCAATGTGCTCATTGTGCTAGATACCCAAATGACCCTAAAGATGAGTCGACCAGCACCTCATTGAACATCTCACATGATTGGCCATAAGAACAATAAGATAAGGGCACAAACAATGCACCTATCCCTGAAGACAATGAGCAATATTGTTTTAGAATGAGGTACTGGACTACTCCTAAAGATGGGAGATGAGGTTTGGAATGGATCAAAACACGGGATTGCCATATCTGCATGAAAGAGATCTGGAACCAATAGTGTTGCCATAGCAACACCAAAATATGCAATATGTGGTGTATTTCTTAGGGTACAATACTGGTGCCAAGTTTCAATTACTTTGCTTTAATATTTTCAGTGATACTACTGATTTTGTGTTTTTACACCAATTACTGTCAAACTTATGACGTCATCAGTTATCTAATTTGCATAATACAAAATCGTTAATATCTCTGGAACGAGAAAAGACATCAGGAAAAGGAAAACACAGTCTTTCTTCATTTTGAAAGGCCTTTCATATGAGTTCAACTTGGTTTTCATTTCATAGGCACTTTAAAATTAGGGGACTGATCATTGGTGTCATCTACTCAACCCAATTTATGTCAAGTTCAGACATTGAGTTATCTTGGTCATTTTTCCGCAGAGACCAATAATACTTGACAGACTAATAGTTCTACAGGTGACAAACTGACAGTTATAATAAAATTATATTACCATGGCAACTCACTCTTTTCCAGTCCCTACCAATTTGTTTTAATATTTTAAAATTTTTAATTTCGGAAAAATGAAACCTGGCCAAGACATTTACCTAATCCATTCATATGCTTGCCAGATCATGCATGTAAAGCATCATCGCTGGCAAATATCAATGCTATTAATTTTGTTGAGTCTATGACATCATTAATTTGCTAATTTGCATATTTTAAAAACTTGAATATCTCTGGAAATTAAGGAGATATTTGAAAACGGTAAACAGCATTTTTCTTCTCATACAAAGTACCTGTTAATATTTTAAAACGGCTACAAAAGAAAGAGCATCCCCATCACTTTCATATGGGAGCCCCCCCCGGAATTTCACCTGTTACATATACAGTCAACTCTCGCCTTGCGGACACCCCGCTAGTGTGGACACTCGCTATTATGGACAAAATAAATCCAGATCCCCGGCGAAAGAGGTTTGACTGGAAATGAATCCCGCTATTACGGACTCGCGCTACAACGGACACTAAACGACGCCCAGAGCATGTTGACTATAACGAGAGTTAACTGTACATGTATAATATCCCAGGAGGGGTACTCCGGTTTGTAAATGATGGGGATGATCGAATGGAGGCAAAACTCAGGACCCAAAAACTTCCACTTCCCTAATTTATAGTAGGAGGATTGGGGGGAGTTAATTTGGCACTCCTTTAATAATAGTAAATGAACATTGAAGCAGAGTCAACTCTACAAAGGGGATTGGGTTGGGGGACTTTACTTGATCTTCTGGATAAAAACAAGGGGATGAAGAGAATGGGGCATGTGGTAAGTAAGTATCAAATGGGTCACAGTTACCTTGTTAAACCGTTTTATGACAGCTAAACGTTGTTCCTTTGACATACTTCTAAACACTGTTGGGTCTACTGCAAGGTGCTGGAACTCTGGGATAACCTTGTATGGACCCACCCCGAAGATGGCATCTTCTACATCCATTTGGCGCTGTGCAACTAGAGCTCTCATCTCTCCAGTAGCCTCACTCATATCCAGCTGCCTTTCACCTGAGGACTCCTTACACCACTTTTGGTACAGCTTGTTCATAGACTCATTGCCATTGTTATAGAAGAAATCAGGTGGTGAACCAAGCTGGCATTGTTCCCTCAAAGGACGCAACATGCTGTCTTTCATCACTTCCACTGAATTGCGTCTAAACCATTCTGCAAACGTCAAGCCCAGGGGATGGTATTCAGCCCATTTCTGCTCAACAAGAACAAGTTTGTCATCAAATTCAGAGGCACTGATTGCATCAGCAAGGCCAAAATACTGTGTGTCACCTTCACGTCCACCAAATACATCTAGAAGGATTTGTCTTCTAATCTTTGTTGGAATACCAATGCGTACCATTGCAGAGTCTATGTTGTCTTCTAAATGTTTTTTACATCTCATATGTGCTGCGAATATAAATTGATCAGAAAATGCCTTTCCAATATTGAGCTCTCCATCTGTTCCAAATGATAATAATCCTGACAGGTTTGGATTCAAGTTCACCATTGTTGAGGCCAGAAGCTTGTATGAGGACTCTAGTTTTCTCATGTGAAAAAGCACAGGTCCAATCATAACTGGGTTTTTTCCTGTTACTTTGTCAACAACCATGAGATGTCTGTAGGTAGTTAGGGTGTAGCAGAACTTGCCCACATTAAATGAGGGGTCCACCCCTAGGACAGTGAAATGCTGAGGATCACAACAGAAACGTCCTATGTCTGTAAGTTGTTGTTGTGTGGCACACACAACCTCTGGTTCTGGAGCACAACGAACCTCTTGAACAAATGCAGTGTTCAAATCACCTTGCTGCTCTTTGCATTGCAGCAGAACAGCAAAAAGAGGATCACAGTGGTTGTGATTATCACTCTTATCACTCTGTATGGACTTAGATGGTTTACTGGAAATTTTCCGAAAGTTTTTGGCTTGCATTGGGTCCCTTGGTGCAGCTGCAACTGATGACAAGTCAGAGGTTTTACCAATAGCCACTTTGATTTGGTTGTATGCTCGTTTGGGTTCCATTGTTGTTGTTGCTGCCCGCAATTTGTCTTTGGTGCTTTCTCTTGTTCTTTGAAATGGAATTTTGTTTTTCTTGGCATTTCCATGGGGCACAGATTTCACTTCATGTTTGTCACCAAGAAACCAGTACTGCACCATGATATGTTTAAATATCTGTCCGTCAGCATCTGTATAAAAGACAACATATTTTTGTTATAGCATCCTCCATGGGACCTCACTGATACTCTCTTTCTTTCATGAAGAGCTGATTATCAGTGTTAACATAATAATATTCTAACAAGAAACAAGTGACATCCAGCTTAAGAGACATAATACTTCTCAACTTTCTGAAGAAATAATATTATAATTATTTAAATTTGAAACATTGTATATATAATACATTAAAACTTATTGAATTCAACCAAAACTAAGTGGTAACCTCATCAATATAGTAAATGACCATTACTATGATGGAAAGCAACACAGCTCATTATATCAGAGAATTAGGTTAGTTTGCTTTAAATAGCTCTCAAAAAGCATCATTTGCAGTACCTAAAATGGAGTCAATCCTTTTTCTGAAATCTGGACAACTCTTATGGTAGTAGTACTTCCTCTTCAGCACAATGCACCCACTCTTTCTACTGTCATAATCTTCCTTTGTACTTCTCAGGATGGAGCTCCTGAAAACAAACAAAGAATCAAACAAACAGTAAGAGGTCAGGTTAAATAACATTGTGCACATTTAATTTATGAGTGGAAAAAAATAAAATTAGGTCGCATGGTTCTGTACAAACTTAACATTTCACATTAGTGTTTAAACTTGACAATATTAATTTTACCGGTATATTGAAGACATGAAAAATTTGTTTGTTTAAGTTGATTTCACAATCTTGAATGTCTCCAAATCTTCTGTAAGAACTTAGTTCATCAAAACATGTAGCTACCATAAGTTTTTTTTTGCAATGGAGAGTAGATTGGATTTTGTTGGATATAGGATGTAAGTTCTTCACCACATGCTTAGCATTCTTCTGGGTGTATGATTGTGGGTGGGTATGTGTGTTTACGGCATATGTCACCCATTTCAATATAATCTATTTAGAGAAAAAACAATGTAAACAACACATTGGCTAATTTCCACTCACCCATAGACATGAAAATGGTCAGAGGCTACTTTATTGGCTCTCCAAACTCCAAGGTCATCAGATTTCAGATCATCCACATTTTCAAACGATGTATTATCCACCAGGAATACTACATCATCTTGAATGTTGGTTGGAATCGTAGAACAAACAACGTCATCACGATCTGTAAAGAGCAGGTGCTGTGTGATATCAACAACTGATAAAGAGTTCCCTTTCAACCCACTTTTGAAAATAGGCAGTGCTAAATTTCCATCGTAATACTCTATTCCTTCATCAGATGAGGAGGAACTACTCTGTGTATGTGATTCCACATGTTTTACATCATCTAAAGACAGGCTAAGAAACTGGACAGGTGGATTTTCATCATCACTGGATGAGCTACACAGGTCAATAATGTCATGCTCTTGTTTCTGTGATAAGCTTTTGACACTGTGAGATAAAAGAATAATATAGATTGAGATAAATAAGTAATGAGGATAAGATACAAGTAAGCAGATAACTTGTACCCAATTTAACTTGTTGTGCAAGACCGAAAAAATTTCTAAGATGAGGGAGCACACACCCCCTTCCCCACCCATATATTTAACAGAGCTGTGCTCAAGCAGTGCCCCTGTGCCACAGCCAACTTACTTTTGTCTTTGCCGGGTGACTTGAATGTATAATTTTGCTACCATGAAAGCTTTTAGAGCTGGGCACCCAAGACTTCTTGCATAAGAGCCTTTGGGCACCCAAGATAATTCTAAGAGCACAGCTTTGATTTAGTACTTTTGGTTGTAATACCCAGAAGGATCTGTGACATTTGTAATCTACTGTACGACAAAAGTGTTATTTTTTATACATTAAATTAAGTCCTGTTTGAAACAAATGAAACATTATATTATAATCATCAACTTTAATTTTTGACCCTAAGGAACCAAAGAACAACTTAGAACAAAATACCCAACAAACTCCCACATGATATTCTTTAACACACCTTGCATTTCTTTCTTCATCTCTCTTCTGTTCTTCAAAGCTGGTAGAGGATTTCTATAAAAAAGAAAGGAATATTATAACTAAATAACAGACTATTGATTTTTTTGAGGACAACTGGTGAGGAAATGTTTATTGTTTATTATATGTTTTGGATACCATTTAAACTAAATTATGCACATCAGGTATACCAAAATAGTCTGTCTAATTTTGATACTTCAAAAGTGGTAAAATGGATAAAGACATAAACTTTAACAAAATGGAATTAACCATTAAATGAACTTCTCTTTGAGCAGTCCTTGAAATGCAATGGTTGGAAACAGCTATAGAAATAAACAATTTCAAACTTACCACCACTTCTGTTTTAATATAAACCACATCTTGATATCTTTGTCTGAAGAAGTAAAATAAGCAGATTAATATCTGAATACAATCTCTCTCCTTGTTTAAGTATGTGATAACACCAGATAACATAGCTTGAGCTTGGCACACACACCACAAATGCATTTTTTTCCGTTTGAGCATATACTGACATGTCTGATGTAAAAGTATGCAGGTTTCTACAGATTAATGCATGTACAACTGTGATGACTAGTTAATTTCTCATCAGCCGGACTTCCATAAAAAGTACCTTTACCGTTTTCAAATTGAATAATACAAAGAGAGAATGGCTACTTACTTCTTTTTTACTGGAGAAGCACCGGGACTACAATGGAATAAAAAACGAAACAAACAAATTTAAGTGTACACAGAAATTATCCCCTACTTTTGTATAAAATTAGGTTGGAAGATTCTGATTAGGTTGAAAGAGTTTGATTTCCAAAATAACATGGGGAGTGTTATCATGAGTTAAGTCTTGAGGTAGCGAACCTCACTTGTCATACCTCCTTTTTAAATTGAGTTCACGATATCTCAAACTTGCGATGCTTTCTGTACGATTTTCTCAAGATTGTTTCCATGCTTAGTAGCCAAGCCTTGAAATGTAGAGAGGAGTCTGGGCATCACAATACAAATAAGGCGGTAATTTGCCTCGCGCGCAGGTTTTTGTACATTGACAGAAAGCCAGAAAGATATGCGTCAAAATGACCGGCTGCAAGCGTCACTGCCAACAGCATTGCAAACAAATAGAAAAGGCAGTAAACAGCAACATGCTTTCATTTCTTAAGCTTATATGTGTATGTTTCAGTAAACGGGACCCCGAGTTTTGACTTAATTTTTTCGGAAAAGGTGCGGCTTCTTGACACGGAACTTTACGATATTCATTGGCACTAAAATGCTAAGAAAACTAGACTTTGGCAAAAGTCTTCCACTTTTTATTTTTCGAAAAGAAATTCTGTGCTCGACCCTTTGGCAAGTCTAAACGAATACTAAAACACCAAAAATGTCACAAACTAGACCAAAATAATGTGGCAACACACAGGTCAAAACGAGAAAAAGTACAAGACACTTAAAACATTCCTCGTCTTTCAATTCACTTTTAAAAACGCATCAAATGACACTATAGTGGTTCCAAGTTTTAAACCAAGGTCCTAGACATGCCAAACAGCCAATAAGGGAAAACAAAACCCCAGTCTCAGTACAAAAGAAGTGCCCCGTTTGTCATCCTACTCGACCACATGGACTCTTAAAGGACATTTGCAGGCCTTAACTGTTAAACAATTCCCTTAACATTTATGAAAGTTTTAGCCTTTTACCTCTCAAATGGACACTTCAACAGCGTCTGCTCCTCGTCTGAAATAAAAATATCGGACAGGTCTAGTAAGACTTAAACTCACGCACATTTATAACATATCATATTTACACGCTCTCATCTACATTTTCAATTTGCATTTTTAATTTACGTTTTAATTTGCATAAATTTGCTCACGTTAGGAATCGAAAACAATAAAAATAAATAAACTACAACTCAAACACGAAAAATATGCTGTTCATGCTTATATATTACTCAGGATGGCAGGGATAAAGCAAGATATAAATGTAAATCACTCACCGCTACTGCTTGAAGTTTCCTCGTCCATGCTGCTCAGTTCTTGATGGATGAGCCCGCGGTATTTAACAATGCGGCTTCTCTTAAAAAATTGGCGCGCTTTTTTAGTATAATTTATTTTTAAAAAATTACATTCGGCATAATTATGCCATTCCGCAAGTATAATTATGCCATTCCGCAAGTCATGCCACATGCCATTCCGCAAACTCATTCCTCCTTTTACCCTCACCGTGTTTCATGGCTGGAGTTTTTGGAAATCAAAGTAGCCAAATGAATGAACTAAACAAGGTAGACTGAGGTGCGACCGTAGCGCAATTCTAATCGGATGTCGTTGACAGTGATACACACCTTGACGACTCTCTGTTGAGCCCTGCCACTTTTATCGATATCTTTTCTTGAAAAATCGCTTCCTTAATTAATAAACTGTTACCGGCAAAAGGGATTTCGTGTACCAAAACCCACGACAAAAGTCTCGGTTTCTTGAAGCAAAATATTTGTTTGGGATAAAATTGAACTTTTCTATTGCAGTTGCGCTGTTGACTGCTTGCGTCTGGGCACAAAATTTTCGCTTAAGCAGCAAAAATCATATAATTCCTTTATCATATCGATTTTTTACTTTTGCCTCGGCTATATGTTCCGTTTTTTAACGTCAGAAATCATTCACAACCCCAAAACATGTAGTATACGAGGTGGACGCCACTTTTTACCTCCCTCTTGTCAATGAATTTGTCTTTCTGTCCGTTTCAAGCACAAATTATCCTTCAATGCGACAAACATTACGCATTTCCATTCAAGTTCAACTTACTTTATTGTTAAACAGTACTTGGTCTTGTGTTGAGGCCTGTTACGATGATGAAGAACAAAGACAGGAAGGCAAAACTTTCGTCTGGTTATCACGAGCTTTCAATTCACCGTCGCCTTTTTTGACTCGTCTCATTTCTCAGATTTGCAATCTCGTGCTGCGATTTTCCTCACGATGAATTATCTTGACGGCAAAGCTGAGTTGACAACCTAAATTTAGAAGTTATTCTACAACTATACACCTTACGGCGTCGTTTGCCCCAGAACACACGATAAACATTCGATGAAATACAAAGCTGTCAGCACGACCGCCGCCATCTCCTCTTTTCCCGCATTTCGAATGAAATTCAAGGCATTTCAAATAAAATTGTGCGCATGCGCGACATTAGTCTCCTAATGTTGCGTGAGGTTTAATAGCCAGAAAGCAGCCGACGTTTCACGAGGTTGCCACTTGAGTCCTCGCAAAACGACGCCTGAGTAACGTGCGCAGAAATTCCATACTGATGATGTGACACTACCGAGAACTTGGTAGTGCTTCTGATTGGTTGAAAGAAAATTCCAACCAATCAGAAGCACTACCAAGATCTGGATACACGTCATCAGTATGAAATTTCTGCGTTTGTTAGGGGCGGACCATTATTTTTTTGGAGGGGGGGGATGAAAATTTTTTCAAGACAAACAATTTTTTCCGGCTACATCTTTCTGCAGACAATTTTTTTTTTTGTACACGTGTGTCCAACCAGTGGTCTCGGTTGGTGATGATGATGATGATGATGATGATGATAATGATAATGATGATGATGATGCTGATGATGATGATGATAATAATAATAATAATTATAATAAATTTTTTATGGTTTTTGCTTTTTTCTTTTCTTTTTACTCCAAGGCTCACAGGTTACGGTATGCGCCCTGTTAAGCAAGTTTAGCTTTTAGCATACAGTGGTGAATTTTGCAATTATTAATATTATTATTATTATTACATTTATTTATACACAGTTAAAATTCATCAGGTAACCTTTCCACAAAACTGCCTAAGCCTGCTTTCCATGAATGCCGTGTCTTATCTCTTACTTATAAAAGTGCAACTTCACCATGGCTTCTTTTGTTTCTTAAAAAATTGAAAATCTCACACGAAAGTAGATCCTGAGATATTAATATGTGAACGTAATTGCAAGTAATAATATAGAACTGCACCAGCGGCCTTTTTTCCCCTGATCCTAGAGAGGATTGAGGAGCCAAATGAAGCAGCCCTTGCCTACACTTGCACTTTGTTTTGTAGTTTATACAAGACTGGATCAAATTTGCCTTCTTCTTGCAAATGAAAAACAGGAGACTGCTTGCTGTTTAAGTGATGATTTATTAAATGTCATCATCAAACCAGCCTAGGACCCTGTTGCTGAAAAGCCTGTGTGACTTTTAGTGAATACATGCAACCCAGATGCTTTCAAGAGTTAGTGTTGAAATGTGTTGTTGGGAAAGTAAAAAACAGAAATTGGGATTTATCAACCAAGTCGATTTGGTAAATTAGCCACCAGAAAGGAAAACTGATGTTTTAGCGTTACATTTGCTCTAACACTCAAAATGTCAACTTTTGAATTAGTTTGTGGTGGCTAATTTACCATATCAAACCAGTCGATGAATCAAGATTTTGCAAATCATTTTCTTGCATTGTTATCTTGCATTTTACAAAATAGAAATATATTTACTTACACAAATCAAACTACGTACTCATGACTTATATTAAATAGCTTTCCATCAACCAGTCTGCAAACGTTTTATTTTTTCCTTTTCATGTCTGCAAACAATTTATTTGGACTTTTTTGCCTTTGCAAACAATTTTTTTGAGGATTTCTGATCCCCCCCCCTACAAAAAAAAATGGTCCGTCCCTTACTCAGACGTCGTTTTGCGAGGGCTCAAGTGGAGATCTCGTGATCGCGTGAAACGTCGGCTGTTTTCTTTCACCATGCATTTCGTTAGTTCCCTTGCGAACTATGCCTTGACTGCGGTTCGTTACAATGCCGAGTCACGTAAGTATTGCTGCTGGGTTCGTAACACGACCCACCGTTTTTTATTTTTCCCTTCAAACAAACATTTTCAGTGTCAATTTTTTTACAACCCAGTTAATTACACAACGTACGTCCATCAAAATGTGGATCAAGGGCGTTTGGAGGTAGGAAAAATGGCTGCATGAGTTATTTTGATTGGGTCATAGTAACGAGTCGGCCACCTTTGGAAGGGTGTGTGGGGCGACGTTGCACTGTAGTTCTGTAAGCGGTGAGGTGGGTAAGTCCGTTTTAAACACATTTTTTTCTTTTACTGATAAACCGTTTAAATCCTGGAGTCAGGTCATAAGGAGGTTGTCCGAGAGAGTGAAGTCCTGAAAAGGACTGTTCATGCCATTGACTGTCTCGTTTGGACAACCTGTGTGGAAGGCATCGGAGCCAAGTGTTCAGTAGGGAAGCGGTGGTCAAGTTTTTAACGTGTCGGCTTTATAATCAAGGCACGTTTAAAACGTCGTGCTACCGCCGTTCCTAACTAAAAAGATCACAATAAATTCGACTTTGGCACGATGTTTGAAACCGAGCTGGGTCGCTGCCGTGTAGTAGCATGACAAGCTCTGCCGTGTTACACGACTTGGTTGCAAACGTCGTGCTACTGCCGTGTAGAACTCAATTCATAGATTATAGATAATTAGTAAAAGGTTGATTTCATGGTAAAACTCCGGCAAGTGAAGAGCTCGTAAATTCAATTGAATCAAATTCGACGCCTGAAATCAAGTGATCCTGCTTCAGTAGATCTACAGTCGAGCCATATCTTGGCACTGCAATAGCACGACGTTTGAAATAGCCTAACGATTGGTCATCCGGCTCCGCCGACCATCGTATCGTTCTCGAAGACAAGGCTTTGGTTCATCCTCATTATCTCCACTCAAGTTGGTGGTCGAGGCGATCCAACAAACTTCTGAGGTAACCCTGCGAAGAACCAGCATTCCATCCAAGAAACTTGTTGTTGAAGGTGACAGAAATAACAGGGGCCGGCGTAAAAATCGCCCAGTGGCGGACAGCGTTAAAAACGTCTTCAAGTGCGCTCAAATCTCGGTAATAACATTCACTGGGCTAACGTCACACGAAGCGATTGAAACTTTGAGAGTTTTGGGTTGAAACTGATGGATACAACTTTTGCGGATCTCCTGTTTGATGTTGTGCTTCCCCTCTGTAATGTTGGAAACTTAGCTTCTTGTTGTAGGCGAGAGGTGTTGCACCGAAGCTCATAAAAAAACTAGCACACAACCTTGGAGTAAACCTTATTGTCATTTTCTCGGTTAAATAACTGATCATTAGGGGAGACAAAAGCAGGAAGATCATTGCCCAGTTCTTGACAAAGTCATATCTTGTCCGTGTTATGGGGAGCAGTGCCAAGCCTTTTCACTTGAGCACAGATGTTAAGTTAAAGGCAAAATGCCTAGTTGTCCACCAGAAACAAATGCACGGTTGGTTTTCGAGCAAACTGAGTAGCCAGGCATAGACTTCGCTTCCAAGGGAAGAATGAAATACAATTCATGTTAGCTAGGGTCATCAGATGTGTAGTCTCCTCACCATCAAGGTACATTACAGGAAATTAAATACTTGGCAAACCCAACATGACTTCTATGCCAGGCTGCATTTTATGAGGACTACGCCGAAGATCTTTGGCGTGGCTTTCAGTTATTGGCGTACAATTTCTTAGGAGACTTAAATATTTCTTGGGCATTGAATTGAAACGGAATGCACCTTGGCTTAAATGTCGGAAGGATATCGTTATTTGCTTGAAACATGGAGCACTTTAGAACCTCCAATTTCATTGGAGCCGCCGGTTATCATGCAGCTCTACTGTTTTCAGGGCTAACGTCATATTTCTATTGCTTGACGACAAGAACGAGGCTCTCTAGTCGACTAGAGAAAAGGGTGAAGAAAACAAAGACCAATCCTGTGAGATGTGCAAGAGAGCTGCGGCCGCGGGTGCCTCTTATTTTCCGAATCATTGTCTCTTTTTCAAGGTGAGGCCTGGCATACAGCCTTTCTTTGAAAACGAGTTTTCACTCACATATGCAAGTAAAGCTTATTTTGATTCATACAAAGTACGAAAGAAGGTGCTCCAGAACTCACTTAAGCTTTGCAAAAGAAAAAAAACAATAAATGAAGGGTAAAGACAACTCAGAAATGGCCCATTCGAAGCAGGAAACAAACTAATTTTAACTGCAAATTTTGACGAGATTTTAATAAGAATAATAAGAATAAAGCAAACTACAATATACAACCATTATAGTAATACAATATACAACCATTATAGTAATACTATAAACAACAAAATACACTAGCAATAGCTTGGTATAAAATACTTTAGGTTTACGACTAGAATGTTATGCACCACAAGCTTAAATTAATAGAAATTCCATGTACAAAGAACAAGCTTTGTTTCACAACTGTGCAAATCTTGATGTGCCATACAAAATATGCCACACTTGAACCCGTTTCAAACGTTGTGTTACCGTCACTGTTGTGTCCACTTGCAGAGTGGGAGCACAGAGAAAATTCGGGGCGCGACTCAGTTTTAAATACTATTCCAGTTTTTCTAATACCGCATCGAAGGAGTAACAGAATACAGGACCATGACCCGTCCTTAAACTGACACAAATATTCTAAACAGGGAAGTCTTCAGAAAAAGAAGAGAGAGAAAAAAGAAGCAGAAAACGGAAGAGACTGCAAACAGGACACGAATGTCACTATTCCACTATTTCTACCCAGAATTGAAATCGCCCCAAAAGAATGCAAGTTCAGACTCCTTTAAACATGAATTTGACAAATGCAATGACAAAAGCCGTGTTAGCAACGGCGCACGAGAATCGTGTAGCACGAAAAAACTCTCAGTGACAAAGTAGTTTATTGCGGTGCACTGTTGATAAGCAACGTCAGCACAACGTTTGAAACAGATTTCGACAAATATATAAAATCTAAAATCTACAATGAATTGTTAAAAAGGCAAGTCATTAGAGATAGACCAGCTGGATTCGCTTTGTGCAAAAATACTCCACTTGGGTAAAGTACGGTTTTGTCGAGTACGCAAACGCATAATTGAAGCGAATACATACATCCTTGGTTTGTAGCCGAACAAACGTCACAAAATTTCCAATTCACAATTCTATTCCCCAGCATGATTACTTACAATGGTTAACTGCTTTCCTCGGTGGTTAAAACAAGAAAACGAATGGAGAGTAAGTACAGGTTTATCTGATTTTCAACGACTTCTCCGGAGAGGCACATGTATACATTATCGAGTCATCAAGATTGTACAACCGCGACACTTTGAGATCATGGCTGTTTCTCCACCGTGGAATTCACAGTAAGTTTCGGAACATATTAAAGTAGGGACACTATAGGGTCGACTGTTAAACGAAGTCTAAGTTAAACTTGGTTTAGGAGCATGTAATGAAGGTCTTAAACTACTCATAAGAAGGTCAGTCTAACCTGCCACTTGGCTTCCAGTTTGTGTTACACGCCTTGTTAGAAGTTGTTTACGGTAAATAACGCTCAGTAACACATTCGGGTTGTTCAGTTCCATTTCGATTTAAGGCACGGTTTTGTTAAACCATGTCGAAACTTCGTTTAAATAAATAAATCGACCCTACGTATCCATCCAGAAAACACAAATGTTACGAACTCATAGACGTTATGGCTACAAGTTTAAGAGGAGATCTCTTTGAAAAGTCTGATAAAAAAGTAATTTGTAACTGATCAGTTGTGGGCCACGGAACTTCATTGAGATAAACCCCATGAGGTTATTTGCTGAAAAGTGAAGTTCATCATTTGAAACGTGCTAAAAAGTCACTAGTGTCATAAAAATTAAAACTATCTTTTCCAGTTTAAAATTGTCCGCGACGGTGCTGACGTCTGGGTCTACAAACAAATAGTCGGCCTGCGCAAGGAGATAAGGGCTGTTCATCACCAGCCTAGGGAAGTTTTCTCCTGTGCAACTATTTGCCAAGGCAATGTAACGTTACGTCACTTTTTTCACAACCTCCCCCACAGTCTTAAACCCACAAGTCTTCATTCATCCCACCCCCACCCCCACTGTCCTTTAACCTAAGCGTCCTGTCATTCGCGTTGTCATTCTCGTCTCGCACTGAATTCGCAGCTGACGCACGTGACGAGCTCCGTACCTCGTCCATAGGGATGTCATCCCTTGACCGACCCCCCCCCCCCCCTGGAATAGTTATCATCTGATGCGTAGGGAGGGGGGAGCTGGTTCAAGCTCTCCCCCCAGCTGCGTTGTCGATCTGATTCTGAAGATATGTCGGTTTCACCCAACGGTTCCCCATTAACATTATCCCAGTTATCCCTGGGGCGACGACTGTCCCTTGCCCACTGGTCATATTCGTTGTCATATCGTCTCGTGTTCGGATCTCGTCGGTTGCGATCGTCGGGTGTACGAGGGAGGGACGTGGCTTCGAAATCCATCGGCGCGCGAGCAAGTTCAGCGTTTCTGACGGCGTCGTACTGCCATCCTTCGTGCTTAATCTGTTGCTGTAGCTGGCTGTGACTCCAGAGATTGGCCAACACCTGTGACAGAAGACAGAGTTCGTTCAAAACAAGTAACAACTAGCAGGAGATGATCAACAAAAGAGTCAAACATTCCAGTAAACTAAGTATGTAAATTTTCTGGTTTTTTTTAGATCAAAACTGTTTTGTAATCGTTTTATTCTTGGCTAAAACAGTTCCGAGAAAAATGGTTGTCAATACACCTTCGATTTCACACACGTGTAAACATATTAATAGGGTGTTATTTATGTGCTAAGTAAACAACCGCAATACCTAGCCACGACTTGCCGCCGTCACCCCATCAGAGAACAGTGTCACCCGTAAAAAGATCATGCTATTGTCAGAAAGAAGACCAGATACTTAAAAGTTGATGGCACACTGATTAATTGATTGACTGATTAACTAATTGATTGATTGATTGACTGATTGATTGATTGATTGATTGATTGATAAGCTAACTCATCGAATGTCTGCTGACTGACGGATGGACCGAATGACTGGCGGACTGATTTGCTGGTTCATAGCAAAAACCAGTGACTGACTGACAGACACACTGTCTGTCTAGCAGACTGTCTAACTGTCTGTTTGACCGACAGCAAGACTGATTGACTGACTGAATTCCAGACGTACAGCCGGGTGAATAGCGTGATTGACTGACACCTTGCTTACCTGATTGGCTATCTTTATAACCCTGGGTGAATAAAGTTTTTCCTGGTCCGTTGCTATCCTCACCATCTTGTGAATCCCTTTAGTTTTACGCAGAAATCTGCAACAAATAGGATACAATTTAAAAAGTGGGAGACTTCTGAGATAGCCTGCACGGAGACGTCTTCTATTTCTTTTCTGAGGGGGAGACGTCTGTTTGCAGTTGTTATTAAGATAGATTTGTCAGACAGTACAGAAAAACGGTCAAATTGGACAGCGTTGCTAAGTGCTGCCTTTTCAAAATGGCAGCCATTTCCAGTAGTTCCGAAATTTTCTAACTCCAATCTGTATGACCTCGTTCGTCACGAGTCTTCCAAAGCTCAGAGGTAGAGCGTTCCAAACGGTATCTGGAAGGCCATGGAATCGATTCCCGTTGGGGACTCGGAATTTTTTTCTGAGAAAGGTCTTAACACTTCTTGCTTGCTTTATTTATCATCTATTTGTATACTGTTTCAAATAATTAAATATATTTGAGAGCAGTTTTCGTTTGGGCGGGAACAGGGAAAAATTGCTTCAAACTGAAGTGCGAAGACCCAGTATAGTATAGTATAGTATACTTTTACCGCGACGTGCAGAATCGATGTACGTTGCGTTACCCTTCGCTGTCGACTCCTCATAACTAATGATTCCACCCCTGACTTAGTCAAGCTGTTACAATAAGATCCCCGGCTGAGAAGACCCGGAAAATAAAAAGAAAGGACAAGCAAATTCTGGGTAATAAACCGCCAGCACTTACTTGGAGTTTTTGTCATTCTTATTAGTCAGTTGGTAGATGGCGCATAAAAGCGAGGCTACTGTTGGGTCCTGTACAAGTCTCGGCCTCTCCTCCTCCCCTGTAGGGAGTCTGTGGACAAGGTGTACTATAGCTTTCTCGCCTGAGGAAAAAGAAAGAAGCAATCGAGATTAAAATATAACTAAGCAAAAATACTTGGCTTTGAGATAAACAACAAAATTCTCCGAACTATATTTGTATCACAATCTCAATCGCAAAGGACAATTATATCTAACACTTTACACGAAACCTCTACAATAACAACTTACGTAAGTTACTTTAGGCCCCCAAGACCTAACATCAACTTCAAAATCAACTTCAAAGCATTTCTAACTAGTTTCCATTACTTGTTATAGTTCTTACCAACAGTTTTCTTGTTTTCTGGGTCTACACACAAGTTGCGAAGAGCAATGGCGGCTGCACGGATCGTTGGATCGTAATCAATTCTCAGAAGCTCGACGAGTTGTGGAATGACCTGCGCTTTTCTTGTGTCACCACGGATCTTGATCGCCCACTGTGGAGAAAAATTACTCACTGCTCTTCAAGTCGTGGAATAAGATAGTTAACCCTTTAAGCACTGACATAAAAATGCACATTCTCCTTACTATTCTCCATACATTTCTTATGAAACTAGCAAGGAGAATTTGTCTAAATATTAAAACATATTGAGTGGAATGACTGTTTTATTAAATTCTCAAATTCGATAATGAAATCGTTGCTGATTTTTCTTTTGCCATATGTTTTGAACAAATCTTTTGGTTGGCAGCGAAGAATTTTAAAAACGGCGCGGCACTTGACCTGGAATCGCATTTCCTTGTAAGGCCAAAAACTGGTTTATTCGCGGATAACCTGTGTGCAACCGAATAAGGAAGCTAGAGGCTGAGAATTTAATAATAATTATTGTCATATAGACAGTCCTTGGATATGAGCAAGTGCGCCCTCTGATTCGCTCCCTACCAATAGGTTATCACTTCATACGGTTGTGCCTTACGAGAAGAGAAGTCAGGCAAGAGTGTTGGTGAGATGCACGCTTCTTTTAACGGAACACTTTGTTTTAGTAAGTCAATGACATTTCTCATGATCCAGGTGTTGTCTACACAACAAAATAATTTCTCTCAAATTCGTCTTACATGATTTCATAGCTAACTCAGCACTACGCGCCTCGTTAACGATTTCGTAAAACAATTGTTGAATATAACGTTCTCGGGGTTGTTGGTTTTTGTAGGTCTTAATTCATGGGGGTGCGGTGTTAAAGTAGTTGATGCGCCAGTCACTAAAAACTCTTTGTTAGGTATGGAGAGAAAATCATTCAGGAAAAAAAAAACACGGCTTACTTTCGGAAGTTTCGCATTATGGAGTCTGTAATCACTGCATAGCTTACGTCTCTCACCTTCCATGAGCAGGCTGTTAAGTTATGCAGAGCACCAGCCGACCCCTCTAAGGTTTCAACATTCTTAGCTTTCTTCAACAGCACATAATACTGCTGTACTGTCTGTGGTTGCCAAATAAGTTCCATTCCTTGTGGAGGACCCTTCGGACGGTCCATGGGCCTCTTGTCGTTGGGAACCTTTTTCTTTTTCCTGCCACCGCACCCTGCAAAACAGCCCTGGCTCTGTTGTTCCTTAACCGCCGCGGGGTCCACGTCTACGTCAGCGTCGTCATAACGATCCCTGTCGATCTCACTTTCAAGCCGGTATGATAGGTTTCTCAGCGTACATACAGAATGCTCGAGACACTGGGAATTAACCAAACGATTGTTCATGTTAAGAAAGCAAATCGAGGTGGCTTTCCGATGAAAAAAGTGGAATACCTAAGTGAAAATTACAAATAAACGCTTGGGAGGTGTGAAACGATATTACTGTGATTGCGAAGAGAAATTTAGGGTTGGGCATTCTTGGTTGAGTAGGAAAATAACCAAGTTATCAACGCCTTTGTTGTTTCCCAGCAACTCGTGAGATGCGCCTACTTTAAGTCCGTCTGGCGAACGCAAATCCGCAGGTTTAGGCATTTTTAAACCTTTCTTCGTTTGGCAAGAGAAAAATAGTGGTAATGCGATTGTTCTTGTTACAAGGGTACTTATTGAATTTTGTCGTTTACCTTTTAGGCGAAGTCCCACACTGAAGCCAGGAAAAGCCATGGGCATTTCTCATTTCATTTTTCATTTCTTCACTTAACTTACCTTATTATCATACTGCTCACTTTTCACACCAACTCTAATAATCCACACCAAACAGTCGACCAAGTCCGTCTCCTCCCTAAGTTCCTGCCGGGCCCTGGTACCAGCCGAGGACAGATTGCGCACGAGTCTGGTAGCATGCACAAGCACTGCTGGCCAGGGTTGAGTTCTCACTGACAGCTGTCCTCGAGCTGCGACTGCTGTCCACTCGGAGTATGGTATGATAATAATGATGACGATGATGTGGAGGCAGACGAGAAGGATCCTTAGACGAAGGGACTGAAAGTAACAAAAATAAGAAATAACTCAAATATTGTTTTATTAAAATCTCGTTGAGACGTGAAATTGAAGACCTTCGCAGTGATGATAGCAACCTTGGCAGTGGCAAAAATGCCGAAAAAAATTCCGGTACGGATGATGAACTGGTAGATGGTCAATAAGTTGAATGTACTACAGCAAAAAATGTCAAAACCGCCGGAAGTAGAAGTAATGAGTTGCCTTACCTCAACGGATGATAAATTACACAGAACTCCTAAAATTGCTTCTCTGTACTAAAAAAAGAAAAATAGCAAGAAAATCAACAAAAGGGTCATACATCATCGCGGGCAAAAAGTCCCTAGATTTGTCGTACCTCAGTCTTTTCTGTTTGTTGTAAGATTTCAATAAGTGCTTCTATTCCACCACAGTCTGCTATGGCCAGCTGAAAAAATATCAAGAACGTTGTTTTCAAAACGTAACTTTAAGCATATAAAGCCCATTCACTCCAAAAATAAAACCTTAACTCAGTTATTCCTTTGATTTCTTAGTATGTGGCTAAAATACTTCACTGTGATCAATCAAACACGAATAAAAAGAATAAGAATTTATTTCACGTCGAAAACGTGAATCCAGGTAAACAGCTCATGAACTTTGTTACGGTTGGCAATTGATTCCAGGGGCCCGTTTCTCGAAAGTCCCGATAACTTTTCGGGCCCGGAAAGCGATTTTATGTGCGTAAAACTGATATACCTTAAAGATTCAAATTTTGTTGGTTTTTGAAGCTAAGAAGTAAAATTCTAAGTTGACGTAACAAGTCGAGCCGGTTTGCGGGCTAAAAGCTACACCACCCTCCTATAGATTTTGATTTTAAAACATCGTTCCGGGCCCGAAAATTAACGGAACTTTCGAGAAACGGGCCCCCGACCCTTAAAGTAAGATAAGAAAATAGGTTAAAGCTATAGAGCTATTGTACTGCTCAACATTCTTGAGCAACATCCCTGTGTGAGACTATTCAAAAGAAAGCTATTCAGTAAGCGGTACTTGCCGACGGTACGATTTGTTGTGCTGTACAAGGTGTGTGTGTGTGTGTGTGTGTGCTAACTTGAATTTTCAGTCCGAGGTTGAAACACTTAAGTGTGACCATTCATTCGTTGTAAAAAACCGGTTTCTTACCCTGTTGGCGTCCTGTTTCATACTGAAAGACAGATTTCTCAAGAGGCAGATGGCGGCATATCTAACCCGCCACTCAGAATGCCTCAATAATCTGACAATCACTGGGATTCCACCGAGGTCTCTGTTGAATAAACAGATTAAAAACAAACAAAAGATCAGCGAATGAAAATAGAAAGAAAAAAAAAAAGAAAGAAAGATGGACAGAAACAGAGCAGTTCCTGAATGGCGTTTCGAACAGAGAACATTTGTAATTTTTCATGGGAAAAACAAGGTGATCGCAAGATATTAAGTTGTACAAGAAACCGAATTAGGAAAGGAAACTTTCTACCACGATAACAGCCACTGTCTTACAGACAAACAGAAAACTCTTTTACAACTTTGACCCTTACGTTTGTACTAAAATCGGTTAAAATTTTCATGCAACCTGTGATTTTTAGGCCAATAAAATTGCTCGTGAGAATTATCAGCGTATAAAAGGATCCTCCCACCGTTGCACCACTACAGAAGTTATCAATCATTTATCAACTGTTATGTCCAGACCCTGATGCTTTACAGAGCTACGTTCCAATGAAACAGAGAATACTCATCATGCTCATTGTGCTAACATTTTGTTTCTACATGTAACGTAGTTGTTTCTTTTCGATAAGGGGGCATCTAATTGACAACAACTTGCTGAAATCACACAAATTGAATAGAAAGGAAAAATATTCCACCCCCCTCTCTCCCTCCCCTTTAAAATAAAATCACCAATTCGCAATAATTTGTGCCATGCAGCAGGGAGTGGCTAGCACATCTTAGGGTTGAACATTGTTACCAACAGAACAAGATCGCGGTTAAGTACTGATTTGTATAATAGTACCCAAAACCTATCTGAATTAAATACCATGATCAAGTGTAGCTGAGAAAATACCGCTTTGTTAGTCGATATCCCCTGAGTGATGTAGTCCAGTTTGTCTTAACGAGTGTTTGCAGTAAAGCGAAGGCAGGTAATTTGGTTAACACTGTAATTTTGGGGGCTTTCACGCTTACCAAACCGAAACGGTTAAACAGTGCCAATTTTGAAATTGTGCACATTTTGTCATAGATCCTTTTTAAGCAAGACAAAAAGTTAAATGATCATGCTAGATTTTACTGCATGAGTACCTGACTTTATCCTTGACAGTCTCTTTACTGTAGCACAAGTGCTGGAGGTAGCCTGCAGCGTTGATAATCTTCGTCTCATCTCCTGACTGCATGTAATCAATTAAATCTGGAATATCTGGCTCCCGACCAACTGAACAACCGAAATAAATAAATAAAATAAATAAATAAATAAAACGCATCTATGAGGACACTTGAATAACTAGGAAAGCGCCAAAACGGCGTCAGACCGCGCACGTTTTCAGTAGGTCGCGTTGAATGCCACTGAAAATACTACGTACATAATGAGAAAGAATTTGACAGTCACTAACCTAGTTGGTCGTAATTCCAGGAATCTGAAAGATAAGATGTAAATGTTGTTAGGGCAATACAGAAGTTTGTGCCTACCGGCGGACCTCAAATTTTTGAGGCCGAGTATACATGAACTGGTAAAGAACAAAATTTCAAAGAAGACAATTTTATAGATAGCAACTTTGGTAAGTTTAGGGAGAAGTGATATCTGTCCTATTATAGTTATGTGGATAACCTAATCCTCCTAAAGGAGGCCCCAACTATCTTAACCTGCGACCAGGCCAAACTTAAGCAACCCTCTTAGCTTTCTTACGTGGGACGCTGGCTAAATTCGTTCCGCGTTGCCCGCAAGAATGGTTTACCGAGCGAAACGAAAACAGAACATGATCGCGTGGGTTACAAACACAATTAACTATCACACTAGAGAATTCACCATCATTACAACAGCTCACCTAAAGGAAGTGCGACCTCCCTGTTTCGTCCACCGATCCAGCGGCCGCACTTGAACACATAGCGCTCACCACGAGCCAGAGAGTATATCACAACCTCCTCAAGCAGCCATTGCGAGTTGGAGCCAGAATTGTCGTGACCAACACGCAGCATTTTTAACTGCAATAAAGAAAGCAAAAGAAAAATTACTGAAAGGAAAAAAAAGTAAAAACCGACGAGAATTGCAGCCAGGATAGTCGTGACCAACCTGCAGCACTTATATCTGGACGATGAGAAGGCAAAGAAAACGAACAGAACCACAACAATTTAACAACAACCATCGGAATTCATGGAAGTTGGAGCTAGAGATGTCCTGACCAAAACGCAACATTTTTAACTGGAACACGAGGAGGAAGAGGAAACGAAGATCAACAACAACAAGAACAGTTTAACATAAACCACAACAGCCACCAGGAATTGGAGCTACAATTGCTGTGAACGGAAAGGCAGAGAAAACAAAACAAAACAAAACAAACAACTAGATAAACAAACAAACAAACAAACAAAAAACAACAACAACAAAAAAAAAGGAAATCGAAGGTAAAACGCAACAACCATTGCGGGAATTTCTCGTCCCAAGGGTCATACCATAAGTTACCCGGATCTTCATACGTCACCGACTAGTAGTAAATTGTTACCCACCCTTCCAACATCTTTTGCTCGGACTCTGAACCTGTCGAGTTGTCCTCGGTGAAAGTAACCCTTTTCTATGTTCTTGAGTTCAATTTCTTGGCTCTCTCCATCCTCGCCGATCATTTGAAAATACACATTGGCGTCTGTACCGGCGTTTTCTTCCGCTGCCGTCTTGAATTCGACGTCATATTCCGAGTCTGATGAAAACATGAAGAGGCAATTAATGCAACGAAGTAGAACACATTGTTCCCTTACGGATTTCACATGCACTAAATGTTTGATACATTAAAGGGAAACCTCAGTTATCAGTCTTAAGTCCTCTTCGCACTCTCCTTTCACAAAAGGAGAATTTGTATAATGATGCTGGGGCTTAGAGGGTTCGTGCTGTCGCTGTTCACTCGGTTGACTGAAAGGAATTGTTTGGGAAACAAAAATCTGGGAAAGTGGAGGAAGGAAAGGGAGGTGGAGGGGGAGAGAAGGGGAGAAGAGGGGGAAAAGAGGGGGAGGGGAGAGGGAGAGGAGGGGAGAAGAGAAGGAAAAGAGGGGGAGGGGAGGGGGAGAAGAGGGGAGGAGAGAAGGAAAAGAGGGGGAGGGGAGGGGGAGAAGAGGCGAGGAGAGAAGGAAAAGAGGGGGAGGGGAGGGGGCGAGGAGGCGAGGAGAGGGGGAAAAGAGGGGGAGGAGAGGGGGAAGAGAAGGGGGAGGGGGAGAGAAGTGGAGAAGAGAGGGAAAAGAGGGGGAGGGGAGGGGGAGAGGAGGGGAGGAGAGGGGGAAAAGAGGGGGAAGGGGAGGGGAGGGGGAGCAGAGAAGAGGGGCCGGTTCTTCAGAATGGACACGAGAAGGGGGATTCTTCAGAATGGACATGGGTAGGAGGCCATGGATCAAGATACAAAATCTGGCGTATCAGCACCATCCAGATGGGCCATAAGGTGTGTTGGTCAGCCTTCCTTTTACAAACCTCTTAAACTAAGCATTCATCTTGTCATTTGCATTGCTATGGCTGATTGATTGATTGACTCACATTATAAATATTGCAAACAGCTGAAGTTGTCACATCATATGATTTTTTTTGTTAACAATTATTCTACACCAGCGACTACGCAGCTATTGTTTCCTAAGGTTATTTCAAAAGAGAGACTTATGCTTACCAAGGGCTGCTCCAGTTTCTGGAAATAAGAAACAACACATCAGATCAAAAACCAAGAAAGAGCTAGTAATTAGAAACTTTAACACGCAGTCTGAGAGTTTCTTATGGTCAATTTCCATTGACAACATAATTTCAACTAAGGCCCCGTTTAGAATTATAATTCTAACATAATAAAGTTACAAGCAACATAGAATTATGACTATAACAAAACAAAGCTACAACAAGCCACAAAGAATAGAGCTACAACGGTCTAAAAGAAACTGAAGTTCTTTGAAGATGATGAAAAATCATACAAATTTATTTACCCGAAAAGAATTGGGTAAACAAACCATACTTCATTTATCAATTTGTTTTATTAGGTTAACCAGTTTTTTCGGTTTTCCACAACACTTTACAGCCGGGTGAGTTTGTGTGTAAAGGGATGGAGGAGAGGTAAATTGTTTTATTTAACCACGCGAAACAATAATACAATACATGACTTACGCTGAAGATCGCCAATGTCAATGGGTTTGACTGGTCCTTCAATGTCATCCACTGAAAGATAAATAGTAACGCATGGTCGGTTGGCACAGTGTTTGGGCATTTTACAGAGCCTTATAACTACAGCTGGAAAATACTGGAGGGACTTGAACTGCGTTGGGACTTCATACGGGGAGAAGTAGCAATATTCTGGGAACTTAATGCTAACCAAACGGAGCTACAGGCCAGCGTGTCAAGTTTCATTCATACGAATCAGATTCACATATTACCTGGGAATAAGACTGCTTCCTTCCGCTGACCAGGCTGCGCTCCCCCGAGCCATCCTCCACACCTGAACTTATAATGCTCATCTCGCACAGGAATGTCGACATCTACTTCATCCAAGAACCAAGCAGGATCCCGTCCTCTGTTATCATGTCCAATGATAAGCTTCTCCAGCTAAAAATTTCATAAAAAGCTTCGTTTGATAACAAGGAAAGTCAGCTTCGTTCACCGACACCATTCCCGAGAACATTTCAAAATTACTGATTTGAATGTTTCAGATGTTTTAATAGCTGGACGGTGGCCAGCGTATAGAAGAAGAAATTACTCTTACGTTAAGTCTTCGGTCTCCATATTAGTGACTTGCTTTGGCTCTTTTAGCTCAGCAGTGGATGTAAAGAGCGACAAATGATATGCACGCTAAGACTTGGGTGTATATACTTGGTATCTTCTTTAGCAGTCAGCCGGCGCCTTTGGATCTCATTGAATGTTCCCTGCTAGCAGAGGCCCCTTTTCCTTTGTATTCGCTGAGCTGACGGACGGGACGAAAAGGGACCTCTGCCATGGGTCGATTCAACCGCATTCTCGTCCCCAGAGCTACGCGGCTTTTTTTAAATTACGTCTCTTGTAGCTCTGGTAACGGCCAAAAATTAATTTTTTTTGATTGGCCGATTCAAACTGTATGCGCAATAACGTAAAAAATTTTTGGCTTCCACGCATAACGTTTTATTTCCGATTGAATTAATCAGGGCATTAATTAATATATAGACTTGGTCAATTTCCACGCAAAGAATGCGGCTTAGGGAGGATTAAGCGACCAAATTTTAAATTCAAAGTGTTGAGATTGTCGCTAAATGCCAGCGATTCTTTCCTCGCTACAGCATTTTCTACAAAACTAAAGCTTGTCTCATCAACTTTTGTAATGACCTCTTGATGTCGATGTTTAAAAACTTGGGCGCCAAATGCTTCTGGAAATTTTCGATGGGGTAAAACGTAATACAGTATAGCGTTTAGGGATGGCGAAACGATAAGTGCACAGTTGACATTCTCATACAACAGAAACCAGACGAATGTAATAAAATAGCTGTACAATTCAATATAACGCAAATGCAATAATATAATACCTTTAATCAGGCAAGATACAAATCCAAAACCCGTGACCAAAATGCAGGGACAATCGTTCTTCTGAACAACTACGGCACGAAAGGCAGCTTCTTAAGTTTGTTCCTTTTAAAGCAAGTTTTCCGCTAATTACAGGAGATTAAGAGGGTCCCGAACAGCTTTTAGTCGATCCATAAAGCACCACGACTCGATCGATAGGAATTCAAATTTCTCAGTTGTTGTCAGAATTGTCATGCCCAGAGCTCCACGGACGAGAACGGAGCAGGCGCAATAGCACCTTAACGAATTGGACATGCGCCACCGGATGTCGTGAATTTCACGACATCCGGTAATGGCTGATACCAGAGCCCTACGATCCCACTGCTGACAAAACAGATCGTAGGCTCTGGGAACGAGAATGATTCAACCGCCGTCCGACAGAGCTGAATAACAACTGCGCATCTCTAAAGCGCGCGCTAGGGAAATCTGGGGACGACAAGACAAACCATAGCAACAACATAGCAACAAGATGGCGGTCTTTTTAAAAATTCTGACACCGCGAAGATTGTCACCTTCGATAAGAGTTTCTTGCAAACTTAAGTTTCAGACTTCTACAAAGCCTTCATCTATTGTTGAGACAAATTTTATCTTTTGCACACCGAGGTTATTTTTCAGAACACCAGATGAAAACGTCTCTCAAAAACTCCAGTCCGCAAAAATGCAGTGATTGCGCACTGTGTTGCTTTTATATAACGTGGAGGGAAACTTCCGGTCACCATACCTGCTCCTGTGTAAGAATACCCAGTCAGGAGAAGAATGTAAAGGCAAGATGACGAGGTGTCCTCCAGGAATGGTAAGAATCTCGCTGCATTTTCGCGGACTGGTGTTTTTGAGACACGTTTTCACCTGTTGTTCAGAAAAATAACCTCGGTATACAAAAGATATAATTTGTCTCGACAACAGACGAAGGTTTTGCAGAAGTCTGAAACTTAAGTTTGCAACAAAACTCTTATTGAAGGTGAAAAACTTCGCGGTGTCAAAATTTTAAAAAGTCCGCAATTGTTGCTATGGTTTTGTATTGTGGTCCCCAGTTTTCCTTGGCGCGCGCTTTTGACATGCGCAGTTGTTATTCAGCTCTGTCCCGCCGTCCATGGTCGTGGACGGCGGTTTCCGAAACGCGTGCTCCCTGTATTGTTTGCTGACCGTGACTTGAGCCCACTGTATCTCGCGCATTCCTTTACAGTTATTCCGCTGTCATTTAGTGAGCCCGCATAGTAACATGCTGTCCTGGAAAGAGAACTAAACTCGTGAAGAGTTACAACGTTTACTTTCTCTCGTTTTTGTTAACATGGACGACGGAAAGATAAACAATCGAAAGAAGAAGCTCTAAGAAACACTCGACAAGTTAAGGAATGGAATTTAGAGCGAAGAAAACATCTGTCAAGGCGAAGGATAACCTTCCACCTCCAAAGATTTTTCGAGCTGCGGACTTTCTGTGAAATGCTCCAGCCAGGGCGGAAAAAGGTTGGGCGATGAAACGAGCATATCCGAGCAAAAAGGTGTGATGCAGTGGACTGGGATCGAATTGGGTGCCAGACCAAAATTCAAAATTCAAAGATCCAAATTCAAAATCCTAATAATCTATTAATAGTTTCCGAAAAACGTTAACTTTGGGTTATCTTTTCTTTGTCTTTTCCGCCTTAATCAATGCTAAAAAATTGTCTAAAAACGAGTAGAGCAAAGTAAAAAGATGGAAAATGGCGTTTGGATGACGCGTGGCATGACGCGTATTTATAATTCGTGCAGCTCGTGCAAGGTTAATCAGGACACGTCCCTAGTTAATTAACTAAATCAAATCAACATTAACACTGCGCTTCTTCTTCTTTTTCCCCAAACCTCTCCTGTGCTTGTCTGTTTCTTTGGGCACTAAAATAGAATTGCTCCTCAGTTTAGACGGTTTTCTTTGCCTTGTTTTTGTGAGATAAAGGGAGAAGAAATCTGCAAATTTAATTTCACTTTTAATTTGTTTACATACAGTTGGCGGCGTTGCGACGAATCATCGCCATGGCGCGTTGCAAGGAGGCAAAGTTTAAAGTTGCAAAACGCCACTATCTCCAAATATCTCCAGCTAATTTTTTATTATGTCATGTAAAATTTATCGGCCTTTAATATATGTAAGATTTAGGGTGGAGTAATTTGGAGCTTTTTTAAAAGAGACGAGGAAAGACAACCATGTCATGTTTTTCGGCAAGAGCAAGCATTCGACACTCTCAAATTGAGCGCATTTTTCGGGAACTTACTGTGAAAAAGATTGACTAATGTCCACGCAGACATAAGCATTGTAAGCTGCGAGCCAGGACTGTGAAAAAACGTTTTAATCATAGTGCACGGCTGGCTGAAAAATAAAGAAAGAAAATGAGATTTCCGGTTTGTTGAAAGGTAAATTTTGCCGGCCACCAAACGCACCGGAAGCGCGGAAAGAGCGCTGGTGCCAGTCCTTCTCCGCATCACACATCACTTGAAGAGCGGACTGCTCGTTTCATCGCCCAACCTTTTCCCGCCCTGGCTCCAGCACTACGAGTCTACGGTAGAGTAATTTACACATTTGATTGTAAATTTGTATCGAAATCGCTTTTTAATTGAGGGATTCTTCATATTCCTTACAGTTTTCGTAAAAGTTTTGAAAAACGTGCGCAGTTCGCATCACCAAATGCTCTTCAAAATAACTTGCACATCGAGCGAAATCGCTTGCGCGTGGCTTCCCTCGAAGAAAGAATTGAACGCGTTTGGTCCTCAGAAACAAGTAAAGGCGTGTTTTAATAAATGTATTATTTAGAAAAGCTTACTGTCTCTTCTTCTGTGTGCCTTCATTCATAAAATTTTGAAAAGTAGTAATCTGACCTAAACAGATACAAATGCTCTGTTGTGGTTTGATTTCACGCGCGAGACAACTTGAGAAATCTCTTGCGGAAATTTCAAAATTTTGACTTTGAGATTGTATTTTTGGCTAATTCTTAATTGACAACTGGTGTATTTTATTTAAAAGTAAGAAATTTTAACTATTCTAGATCAAGTGACTGTTGTTTCTTCGAACCTATAAATTGTATTTCGTACTGCACATCTGTTGTTTATTACCAACTGCTAATTTAGTGAAGCGATCATAAAACACGCAGCCTTCAATGGGTTAAATTCTCGGAGCAATTTTAGAATACCCGGCCACTTATTTACATATCTCTCAACGCTTTAATTCCTGGAGTTGTGGTCATGTTAAAAAAGCTTCCTTGTCCAGATAACTTGAAATTAATACCGTAGATTACGACAACTATCTCTAGACGAACTGTCTACTTTTTTTATTTAGGGTTTTGGTGAACTCGCCATTCACGACAACAAAACTGTGCAGGTGTTTTTTGGCGCGCTAGTTGAGAAAGGTGGGGGTCGTCAGCTGATCACGTGCTAAAAGCATCACGTGATGTTTCGGTCGCTAAGTAACCGTGGCGCATGCTCAACACAGTTCATTTCGACCCATGGCAGAGGTCCTTTTTCGTCCCGTCCGTCAGCTCAGCGAATACAAAGGAAAAGGGGCCTCTGCTAGCAGGGAAATTGGATGTGGTCCCTGTATTCTGAATATTCGAAGTGACATTTTATCAAGATACCCAGCTAACACTCAACAATGCTTTGCAATTAGCTAGTGCAACTTTTGAAGAAAAATAGAATTGCACTATTTAAAGCGAGTCTCACGTTTTATGTACTGTGTGAACAGCTAAATAGTACATTCCTTCTTACCAATAAAGGTGAACACCTTAAAAAAGGTCATTATGGGGAAGAGTCCGTATTAACGGGGTTTCTACATCGCAGAAGTTAGAGATTATAAGAAGATTAACTTTGGGACAAAGCGAACCGCAGAAAGGCGGTTTGGTAATAATGACTGCGTGATATACCTTGCCGACATCAGCCGTTTGTACCACAAACTTGTCAGCTCTGGCTCTTTCAAATCGTTTAAACGCCTTACTCTCGTCCTGGAGGCCGATTCGTGGAGTTTCTCCTTTGTCACCGTGTAGCGCGAAATACACGTTAGCATCTGTTCCTGCATTCGGTTTATCACCAGTTTTGATTGTCATATGGTACGAAATGTCTGGAGGGGAAAAAAACCACACACATACATTAGTGTGGAACCAATAAATGAAGATCTGCTTCATAGTGAACTGAGCAGAGGCAACAACCTGAGCGCCGATGACCTCAGGGGCGAAAAAAAAAATTTAACCCAGTACCTCTTTGTGTTTAAGTGTATGAATGGCTTATCACCAGTAAGCCTTCTGGCTCGTTTATTCAGTTAAATTTTACTTAAGCGAGTTAGCTCGCTTACAGCGTTTTAAAGTAGACGTCCACTGCTTCTCGTTTATTCACATTCATCAGGGTGTCATATGCGTAAATAAAGAGCAAAGAGCGTTTACTTTTGCTTACACGCCTTCAATTTAAAACTAAAGACGTTAACAACAATATAAAGCAACATCTCAGATGCGAGGCTAACGAGCGTTTACTATGCTCTTATGAGCCATTTTCTGAGAATATCGAGAATCGAAAGACACTCACAAAAAATCGAATTTTTTTTTATTTTGCCAAAACATCCCTTTGGGTAACCTAATTCAAGAAAAAATAATCCAAAGTTCCAACGAGTTATTTAACGGACGAAAATTTAAAAAGTTCGAAAAATGCATAAAATGGCGGTTTTAGGGTCTCAAAACGGCTCAAATTCTCACTCAACTTTAGGAAGCCGGTGAGAGCGTGAAAAAGATTCTTTTAAAACGAAACAAACCACGAACATTATTTAACCTTTCTATGTTAAAACTGTGTAATAATTTTACCGATGCTTGGTTTCGAACATTTTCAAGCGGCGTTTTTATCGAGCCGCTCTTAACCTTGTTTATCACAAGGTAAAATGAAGGCCAACTCCACCCGCCTTTAACGGCATCTGGTATGTATTGTTCAATGATTAAGACTACACAGAAAGAAAGCTCTGTCATTGCACTTTTCACCAGGAAAGTTACAGCTTTGGGAATCAAATACTTCCCCGTCAGTAAATTTTTACTGTTTAGTGATCTGAGCGGGTAGAATTATATGCAAATTACAGATTTAATTCCTAGAATACTGCTAACAAGGTCGTTTAAGATAGGCTCACCATTAGTTACACATGCACGCACAATGTTTTTCCTGATCTTTGAAAGAAAGTTCTTCTTCTTGAGTCTTGCTGAGTCTTATTATATTAAAACAAAGCAGATTTTTAACGGCATTTCAACAAGACAGGAATCCTCTCATTCAACTTAACCAAGATAACATCGAAAACACAGAGAAACGACGTACTATGCCGCCTACCTTGCCAACCGAAACGCAACAATACAACAGGAAAACATTCCAAACTGTAAACAAACGAATTTTCAGTTTCCTGATTGAGGGGAGATATTTTAAACTCATCGCCTAGAGGAATACGCGGAAAGACAGGTGACCTCTGCACTGACCCGCACGTGGGTGTGGACAAAACCTGGGCCTGGGTCCATGGGCCAGCCCATGGGCTACCCTATGGGCTACCTTATGGGCTACCCTATGGGCTACCCTGTGGGCCACCCCCACTAATTTTTTTTTTCAAAAAAATAAAAAGTAGTAAACATAAGAAAACATAAATTAAAAATTAATTTCTTATTAATTTCTCAATTATTGATATTTTAAAAAAGTTGGTGGCTATGGTGGATTAATTTATTAATTATGTAGTTAAGCAGAAACATAAACAAATTAAAACAAACCAAAAAAAGAGAAATAACAACCAAACAATGCAATGAATCCGAACTACGTGTTTATTCGAGGCCAAGTTTTCTCTGTGGAATACGCCAAACAGCACAGGAGCACATGCTGCAAATTAATGAAAGGTGTGTTTTAAGGGAAAAAAATCAAATATAATACTGTATACCTGCCAACTTTTCGGAAGTCAAATGTGGGAGATTTTCATATGGATATTAGCCGAATTTTCTATGGCGGTATTGTCTGCGAAGGTAAAGTTTTGGTGGCAGAGCCGCCATGAGCGGCATCCCGGCTCCGCCGCTCAAACTTCGTGCAAACAATCCCGCCAGCTACGCAGGCTATGACGACCTCCGAACACTACAGCACCAAATGTTCAGACATTTGTTGCCGAAGATTCCCGAAGAGGTTCCGATAATTTCTGAAGATTACCAAATGTCGCAGTACGAAGCTCGAAATTGGCGTGATCTTGTAAGGTTCTTATTGAGGACACACACGCAACACTTAGCACCGTTCACAGCTGGACTATTTTGTTTGGAAAGTGAACTCCATTTTTCACGCAATTGTGAGTCCGGAGTGAGAAATTGTTCTTTAGGCATGTGATCGCTTGTACGTGGTCAGTGGACATGCCACGTTGTGGTTTTTGTTGATATTACCCTGGGGTACAGAATAACTTTGACACAACGTAATACTGACACGGCATTTCTCTGTATGGTTTTTGGCCTCTTTGCCCTGAGACATGCAGGGTATCTGATTTTAGGGAAGTCTGCCCCATCAAAACGGGGTCTGAATCTGCCTCAAACAGGGTCTTAAATAAAGGGTTTTCCCTACACCAAGCTCACAAACAATTGTTTTGGGGGGAGTGCCCCCTTGGGGTTTCACAGCACGTTTTCTTCCTGGGATCCCACCAGATGAGTTCATGCTGTCTTTGTTTTAGCTTGTTTTGCATGTTAGCCGTAAACAGCACTCGTTTTTGTCACATATCCAGTGTAAAAAGTCGATTTACCCCTTTGTAGACATAAATAGATGGTCAAAAATGACTAAGTGACTTATAGCGTTCTTACATAGTTGTCTTGAGATCTGCAGTGTTCTGCCTTATGTCCACGGGGAGCAAAACAATCTTGACACCAATATGTTATCCGGACTGCTTGAAACATAATAGCACGCACTAGGTTTGCATCGGACAAACTTGGAAAAGCTCTCCAATAATTTTCTGAATAGATTCACCTCGCTTGTCTGAGGGCGTTTCGTAAGCCAGTGTTGTTAGGGGATACTCTTCACCGAGTCAACACTGGTCAGAGTATAAAATTAGTTTGGAATTTTGGAACTTTAGTCGGCTTATGTAATGACTCTTGAAGAGGCGTACATGTGTGTGCGTGTGTGTGTGTGTGTGTGTTGCATCAGGAGTAGTAAGGAGGGGGTGCAATTCGCAGTTATCACATCACACTTCACGAGTTAAATTCGGCAATGGGGCTTTCCGGTAATGTCTCATCCACAATGTCTAGACCAATTTGCAACAAAGTTGTGCCAATGTTTCGACAGTGAGCTTTGTGCTTCGCGGCACAGTCAAAGCTCTCCTTGGTCCTCCTTGCGACCACTCTTGTAAGCGACCAGCTCTAGTTCAATGATGCAGGCCGACGACCGCCCGGCAAAATCAAGCAAGAGGAACCTTACTGCTGATGGGGGAGTTGCATAAAACAAAATTTCCGGTATACCTTCTAACACCAGACGGTCAGTCTAATTAAAGTCACTATGTTAATGACTGTCGTTATGCATCAGTCAATTCCAGCTGCGCCCATCCCCCACCCCCCGGGCAACTGCGGGGCATTTGCGCACCCTGTCAGTTCCGGGGAATTTGGCACGGCCCGGGGGTCGGGCATTTGCCTACCCCGGGGCTAGCCCCGGGGTTTTGACACACTCGTGGTTTCCGACTCGAAATCCAAACATGGAGGATTTTATTGAAAAGGACCAGCAATTTCGTCGCAGATTGGATCGACCGTCATGGACTGGACAAACTAGTGGAGGTTTTCTCGATTTTATGCATTTCTTTATTGCTGATCAAGGCACAACTTGAGCTATCACTATATATAGCGAGATTGGGAACGATCAACGTGAATCGACGTACGCATGCTTCTTTGTTCAAGGATTTAAATAAAATTTAGTCGCGATGACTCTTAAACTATAATGATCGATTATTAAATTCTAAAAACGTGTATAGGGATCGACGTTTTATACTTTCGCATACTATTCACAACCAAGATCCTGTCTTGTCATAACAGATGACTTTTATAATGTCAAGATTTTTGTTTACTAGCGAACTGTTTTCAAACATTTAAGTGACAGTGAACTATCATGTAGTGTTGTCTGTGAAGTATTAAAATACCATGTTTGGCGTTATTAAGTTGTTTGGCGTTTGGCGTTATTTAGTGCCATTACAAACAATAGAAGACGGAGAGGCAGGCCTACAGAAACAAAAAATCACACATTTAATGCTGAAAGGGGCATTATTGTGTAATGAATGAAAACTGCTGCCGTGTTGATTGGGGACGTACGATCCCGGGGGCGGGGCATTTGCCCTCTTCCTTCGTCCCAACCGCGGGGCATTTGGTAGCTTAAGTGTCCCCACCCCCGGGGAATTTGCCATCCAAGAGAAAAAAAATGCTAATGCCCGGGGGTTAGCCCGGGGGGGGCATGGGCTCAGCTGGAATTGACTGATGCATTATTAGCAGTTGTGCCGCTCGTTGTCGCGGCTTTCGCCGCTCATGGAGGCTTCGCCACCAAAACCTTACCTTCGCAGACAATACCGCCAGCTATGCAGGCGAAGGTCGTCACAAGTTTTTAGAAAATTCGGCTAATATCCATATGAAAATCTCACGCATTTGACTTCCGAAAAGTTGGCAGGTATACAGTATTATATTTGATTTTTTTCCCTAAAAACACACCTTTCACTAATTCGCAGCATGTGTTCCTGTGCTGTTTGGCATATTCCACAGAGAAAAATTGGCCTCGAATAAACACGTAGTTCGGATTCATTGCATTGTTTGGTTGTGATTTCTCTTTTGTTTTGTTTTAATTTGTTTTATGTTTCTGCTTGACTACATAATTAATAATTAAAACTAATCCACCACAGCCACCAACTTTTTTAAAACATCTTCTTATGTTTATCATTTTTATTTTTATCAAAAAAAAAAGAAATAATAATAATTTTGGGGGTGGCCCACAGGGTAGCCCATAGGGTAGCCCATAAGGTAGCCCATAGGGTAGCCCATGGGCTGGCCCATGGGCCCAGGCCCAGGTTTTGTCCACACCCCCCGCACGTGTCACACCACACTAACAGAGAGAGTCACGTATTCGATTTCCGTTATGTGATTTGAGATAAAAACTTGGTGGAAAGTTAAAAAGAAAAAAAAACTTGCAACAGATAGCTAGTACTTTGTTGGATTACATGGTAGCACAAGCTCCACAAAGGAGTTTTTACGGTCACGACTCCCTCTATTAAGCGCGGTAATTTCGCAATGTACGTGCTGTTATAATTCATGACTACTAATTTAATTACAGCTCATGAAATAAAATAAATATTGCAGTCAGTTACATTCACAGTGTGTAAGTACTGATATATGGCGTCGTGTAGTTTTTCCACTCTTCTGGAGAGAGTTACTGCCTGTGGATTAAGCAGTTGTTACCCAGGCCACGTTGAAGTTGTTTCCCTAAAAGAATGCACAGGACACATCCCCAGACACATCTCGCGGCATCTTCAATTGCACGGACTAAGTGCAGATAAAGCAGTTGACAGTGAATTCAAGTTGTTGTTAGCCCGAGCAGGTAATGTTATTGCATTTTGTTCTGGAATTACTGTGTTCCATAATTCTGGCCGCGCGCCCGGGGGGGGGGGGGAGGTGGGGGTAGGGGTGGCAGGGGTTGTCCAGTGATGGGAGCACTCGCCTTCCACCAATGTGGCCCGGGTTCGACTCCCGGTCCCGGTGTCATATGTGGGTTGAGTTTGTTGTTGGTTCTCATCCTTGCTCCGAGGATTTTTCTCCGGGTACTCTGGTTTTCCTCCCTCCATAAAAACCAACATTTCCAAATTCCAATTCGACCTGGACGTAGGGTTATAAGGGAGACCACAGTTTGACTGTAATAATGCACCCTACTGAAATAAAGTGTATTTATTTATTTTTATTTTGACCAATGTTTGGGTGTAGGGGTGACGCTGCGCGTTTGACACCCTGGCCCTGTTTAGGACAGAAAAACGAAATGGTATATCGATCGTACTGACCATACCTGATTGGGGAAGACAGGCAAACCCCAGTATAGTCCACATAAGGGAGTAACCCTCCCTTCCGGGCGGGTGGAGGGGGTGGTGGTGCCGTGTTTAGCATGACGATTGCACGATGTAATTTCAGACGCCGAAAATTGAACGCCGAAAAATAGCAAAGCGAGAAAGGGTATCATGTGGGCGAGTTCTCACATGGGCCCGCGTGGCTTCCGCGTCTCGCTCGCTCAAATTGCTGCCAAGGAAGATTACATCAGGGGACGTTCAATAATCACTTGTGCTATCGTCGATGAATATTGTGCTACAGTTGAGCGAGTTAAGGGTAAGCAAAGCACTCCCCCCCCCCCGGAAGGGAGGGCTACTGCCTAATGTGGTCTATGCTGGGGTGTGCCGCTGGACAGGATATGGTTTTGGTCTCCGTCCCTAAACGTGGTAAATTATTTTATGCGCATCTTCCCCAACCGGGTATGGTCAGTACGATCGACATTCCATTTCATTTTTCTGTCCTAAACAGGGCCAGGGTGTCAAACCCGCAGCATCACCCCTACACCCAAGCATTGGTCAAAACACCCTTTCTCCCCCCACTCCCCCACCCCCAGGAGCCAGAGGGCACAGGAGTAGCGCGACTCTGCAGAACCTAGATTAAGGGACGCCGAGTGCTATGAAGTATCTGTGGCCAAAATTATGGAACACAGTAATTCCAGAACAAAATGCAATAACATTACCTCCTCGAGCTAACAACAACTTGAATTCACTGTCAACCGCTTATCTGCACTTAGTCCGTGCAATTGAAGATGCCGCGAGATGTGTCCGGGGATGTGTCCTGTGCATGCATTCTTTTAGGGAAACAACTTCAACGTGGCCTGGGTAACAACTGCTTAATCCACAGGCAGTAACCCTCTCCAGAAGAGTGGAAATACTACACGACGCCATATATCAGTACTTATTCACTGTGAATGTAACTGACTGCAATATTTACTTTTTTTCATGAGCTGTAATTAAATTAGTAGTAAAATTATAACAGCACGTACATTGCGAAATTACCGCGCTTAATAGAGGGAGTCGTGACCGTAAAAACTCCTTTGTGGAGCTTGTGCTAACATGTAATCCAACAAAGTACTAGCTATCTGTTGCAAGTTTTTTTTTTCTTTTTAACTTCCACCAAGTTTTTATCTCAAATCACATAACGGAAATCGAATACGTGACTCGATCTCTCTGTTAGTGTGGTGTGACACGTGCGGGTCAGTGCAGAGGTCACCTGTCTTTCCGCGTATTCCTCTAGGCGATGAGTTTAAAATATCTCCCCTCAATCAGGAAACTGAAAATTCGTTTGTTTACAGTTTGGAATGGTTTCCTGTTGTATTGTTGCGTTTTCGGTTGGCAAAGTAGGCGGTATAGTACGTCGTTTCTCTGTGTTTTCGATGTTATCTTGGTTAAGTTGAATGAGAGGATTCCTGTCTTGTTGAAATGCCGTTAAAAATCTGCTTTGTTTTAATATAATAAGACTCAGCAAGACTCAAGAAAGCAGAACTTTCTTTCAAAGATCAGGAAAAACATTGTGCGTGCATGTGTAACTAATGGTGAGCCTATCTTAAACGACCTTTGCAATTGTTAGCAGTATTCTAGGAATTAAATCTGTAATTTGCATATAATTCTACCCGCTCAGATCACTAAATAGTAAAAATTTACTGACGGGGAAGTATTTGATTCCCAAAGCTGTAACTTTCCTGGTGACAAGTACAATGACAGAGCTTTCTTTCTGTGTAGTCTTAATCATTGAACGATACATACCAGATGCCGTTTTAAGCGGCCGAAGTTGGCCTTCATTTTACCTTGTGATAAACAAGGTTAAGAGCGGCTCGATAAAAACGCCGCTTGAAAATGTTCGAAACCAAGCATCGGTAAATTTATTACACAGTTTTAAAGTAGAAAGGTTAAATAATGTTCGTGGTTTGTTTCGTTTTAAAAGAATCTTTTTCACGCTCTCACCGGCTTCCTAAAGTTGAGTGAGAATTTGAGCCGTTTAGAGACCCTAAAACCGCCATTTTATGCATTTTTCGAACTTTTTAAATTTTCGTCCGTTAAATAACTCGTTGGAACTTTGGATTATTTTTTCTTGAATTAGCTTACCCAAAGGGATGTTTTGGCGAAATAAAAAAAAATTCGATTTTTTGTGAGTGTCTTTCGATTCTCGATATTCTCAGAAAATGGCTCTTATGAAGGCGGACAGACGCCAACACAAATTTAGTGTGTAAAACTAAAATGGATCGGCTGAACTTTTGGAAACTTTCGCAAACATGTAGTATTTACCTTCCAGTTCCTCCGGTACCGGTTTTCCAGGGATGAGCTCTCTGATAATTGTACCATTAGAGTTACCTTTACCGAGCCAGCAGCGACAAGGGAACACAACGGTGTCTCCTTGCTTGTTAGTAACAGTGACTTCTTCCACAAACATGGTTCTTCCCCGCCCATACCCATCATCTCCGATACGAAGCTTGGTGATCTGTGAATAAGATACATAGGCGCCCCAGGCGAGGTTTACATCTGAATTTGACGAGGAGTTGGCAAGGATTTTCTAAGGTTAGAAATTCGCCATTTTGGTACCGACATTTATGTGATTCAAATGTTCCCCAGTATGTTTTTAGATAGTGAGCTTCTGACAGGTATTTTTCCAGGGGGGGGGGGAGGGCGTAAAAGACGGTATATTTTTTGGGGTGGGGGGTACGTACACATGCCTTTACCCATTGGCATTTTTCTTTGGGGGATTACCTAGTTTAGGTTATCAGATTATTAGCCACTGTAATAATGGGGAACTGCCATGACGCTTTACCAAAAACTGGGACCGGTTACAAGAAAATTTTCAGTTGATATCAAGGAAAAATCCTTTCACATCTAGAAGTGCAAAAGTTCATAGCACTCTAGACGTCAGTGGCAATTTGAAATTGGTGATATTGCAAATTAGAGCGTTTGCACAGAAAATTTCTTTAGGGCATTAATTACGCTGGATGATCTATTTGTAATCGTGGAAAATCGCAAAAATTAAACCACCCAAATTTTACATCATGCTTAGTTTACTGCTCCATACACCTCTCCCATATCCGGGCTTTTAACAGACACTTTGTATGTATTTCCCTTAGTGAAGACATGCGATCTGGAGTATCCTTCTCGCAGACGGATTTTGTTGGTCTCTCCCTTTCGGTCAATAATCTGATAGAACGGATTCACATCAGAATCCAGTACTTCACCAACTTTCACACTCACTATAAAGTATGATGAATTAAACCACATTGATTAGTATGAGGGTACAGCCGAGAATAAGAGTTGCTGATAGGCGGACGGAGTTCACATTCTCAGTCTCGCTAATCGTTTAAGCTCCAGCGCCATTATACAAATTCTCCTTCCTGGTTTCTATACATTTGTTTGAGTATCACTTGGGAGAACTTGCTTAAACATCAAGAAAAGTCATCTCTGGTAACCATTTCCCTAATGCAAGGTTCAATTTTACCTGTTACCATCCCCCCCCCCGGGCAACCCCCGGGACAAGTCCAGCCCTTCGGGCCCGGGGGTGTGGAATTGTCTGAAACGGTTTTGTCCCGGGGGTAGGGGGGCGGGACAAATCGAAAATAACTTCTCGTTATTCTTGCGAAGCACGTCACTAGCTTATCACTTCTCAGTTGACACAATGGCGCCGGACCGCGTAGAGAAGACTGCCTATTTCCAGGGAAAATCTCTGGAATTTGAAGCAGACTGGTTGGAGAAGAATAATCTCTCGAAATTAAAATCTGTATTCAAAGGCACGTTTATTATAAATTGTTAAATGAAGGTGCGTTTGATGCCTACTCGAATGGATGGCGTTCATCACAAACATAGAAATATTTCTTCAGCGTATTTGTATGAAACAAATGCACGGCTTTATATTAAACACAGATCTCAGTCCAGTGTTCTTGTGAAACAAGCTAAGAAAAACTTCTTTAAAATGCTGTCATCAATTTGCTCACCGGACCTCTTTTGTGCTATATTTAGAATAAAACACGCGGTGAAGAACATTTCTTTACTCGCCAGCCGAATGCCAGAGCGGTTAGACTTTTTCTTCAGTTTTCTTTTTCAATGTAGTGTCCATGTTTTTTAATACTATGTAATATCCTTCGTTCAGTAAACTCTAGAAAAGCGTTTAAGTTCTTGTCAAAACGTCTGGTTGTGCTATTGTACGGAAAATGTATTTTGTAATGTTTTGGTATGTAACTGAAGTATGTAGGAATGTATTCATAAGATTGTGTTAATGATTTAGTTGTTTATTAATCCTGTGGGATTCGTTTGGTTATTTAAGAGATTGTAAGTTATGCAGAAACCATTCGAAGGCATCTCTTTATACTTGCTTTTAGTGATGTCCGTTTCCGAACAGCAGGATATTCCTCGTGATTCCCAAAGTACTACGCCTCCTGAACATGAGGATTCCTTGTCTAATGCCGAAACCCTTCGGTTATTTTCACAACTGTTAGACTCTAAGCTTGATCAGAAGTTCACTTCTTTCAAGCGCGTACTTGAAGAGAAAGACAACCTTACACAGAGCCAGCTAAAGAAGCTGAAAACTGAGACGAAAGCTTCGAATACCTTTAATTATAAAGGTAACAGAGTACAGTTCGAGTTTAATCTCAACGTCCTCGACCAAATCGAGACGGCCTCTAAGAACCTTCGCGCAGGGAAAGTCTCTTCTGCAACTTCCGATCTCGAAGAAGCAAAGAAGCTCATCGATAAGCGCAACAAACTTGTGCGTTTCGCCGACAAGAGCCCCGCAGGTTGGACTGCTGTTGAAGAGTATGAGTCCGACGAACTCGCCGACGATTCAGAAGACGAGAAAAAGCTCCGTTCAGCCGAGAAGAGGGCGCTGTCGAAGATTCGTGAAAAGAAAAGAAAATTTCAACCTGCCCGTCCCAGAGCTCCGCAGCGTGAGTCAGCAACGGAAACCCAAACTTCTTTCTCGGCTGCTCCTGCTCAGCATTCTTTCAATCTTCAACAGCCCTTTCGCCATCAGTCCTTTCGTGCAAGACAACCAGTTCCCGCTGACAAATGTTTCAGCTGCGGCCAACGCGGACATTGGGCAAATTCCTCAGTTTGTCCCAGTCGCAACAACCTCACTCGAAACCCACCGAGCACCAAACCAACAAACGGATGATGGGTCCAGGGACAAATACGATGCTGCCTTAAAACGATTGGGACAAGATGAGTATCCTTTACCTGTATCTCCAGTGAATTCTCTGGGCGATTGTGACCCAGTTGACTTTTTCTACCAATCGACTAGCGATCCTAATTTTCATGATTCTCCGGAAATTTGTCCGGATTATCAAGAGGACGTGCAGAACATTGCCGTTAAAGGTAGATTAAGGCGTAATATTAGTTTCTGGGAGTATATAGGCGCTTCTTGGTTTATTCGCCAAACCATTTTGGAAGGCTACAAAATTCCTTTTTATTTTACACCTGCTCCTGCCACCTTCGGTAATAATAAGTCTTCCTTGCAGCATGCGGATTTTGTTCACAAAGCAATTACTGATCTTTTAGCTGTTGGTTCTGTTGTGGAATGCTCGTCTCCACCTTCAGTAATTAACCCTTTGTCTGTTTCCATTCAGTCTAACGGCAAGAAGAGGCTAATATTAGACCTCAGGTATCCTAATTCTTTTGTTAAAAAATTCACAATTAAGTTTGAAGACGCTAAAACCATGCTCAATTCATTTATTGACCACTCCCAAAATTGGTTCTATTCATTTGACATTAAATTGGGTTATTTTTGGGATCTTAAGAAGAAATCGCTCTCGATCCCCAGTGACAAAATTGACAGGCTCTTTACATCAATAGATGACGCACTTTCCCACACCACTATGCCCGCTAGGCAATTAGCTTCTGTCACAGGCAGTATTATTTCTAATATGCTTGTTATTGGTAATCTTTGTAAGCTTATGACCAAAAACTTGCACAGGGCCTTGGATTGCAGAGCAGGGTGGGAGTCGTCTGTTATTTTGGATTTGCCATCTCGCAAGGAATTAATTTTCTGGCGGGAAAATTTACTTCGTCTTAATTCTAGGCCCCTTTCAGAGGATGTTCGCCCAGTTACTCGGATTGCGTATTCAGACGCTAGCTCTCTGGGCTGTGCCGCCTATTTATCTATGGATGATTTTCCAGTTGCACACAAGAACTGGGACCCACTGGAAATGAGTCAAAGCTCCATTTGGAGGGAACTTCATTGTGTTTATTTTGCCCTCCAAAGTTTCGCACTACGTTTGTCTAATAGTTCTGTTAAATGGTTCACTGATAATCAAGCAGTCCCTATTATTGTTGATTCGGGCAGCATGAAAGAAGAATTGCATAAATTAGCTGTGGATATTTTCTATGTCACCAGGGATTATAATATCGACTTAGACGTCGAATGGATTCCTCGTTCCCTCAACGATAAAGCGGATTATCTTAGCAAAATCGTTGATTGCGACGACTGGAAAGTTAAGGATTGCTATTTTTACGCACTTACGTCCTACTGGGGACAGTGCTCAGTTGATTGTTTCGCTAGTTCCAAAAATTGCAAAGTTCCTAGGTTCTATTCTCGATTTTACAATCCGTATTGCCTAGGCGTGGATTCATTTGCTTTCAGCTGGGCTGGCGAGTTTTGCTGGTTAGTCCCTCCTGTCACACTGGTGACCAGAGTCATTCGCCATGTTTGCCTTTGCAAATGCAAAGGTATACTAGTCATTCCTTATTGGCCATCCGCACCTTTTTGGCCTCTTCTGGTAGATTCTCAAGGGTCCTTTAATTTATTTGTTATCGATTACCTCTTCGTTGAGAACGGCAAAGATGTGTTCTTACATGGGTCCAATAAGAATGCTATTTTTGGATCGGAGAATTTTAGCACACCGGTGCTTTTTCTCTTGCTCGATGGAGCTCTGTGATCGGTTTGGCTAGAAGGCACTGGCCTTCTATGATGCTATATAGGCACTGGCCTTTTGTTGGTGTGCAGCTATTCACACCGCCGTTTCACACGGCCATTTCACACATTTTGGAGTATTTATGTGTTTATTTTCTTCCTTTGTTTTTTTGTTTACAAGGTGGAAATGCATTTGCAGACAAAGTTGGTCGTCTTCTTGACCCCGAACTTCGGAGACTAGCATCATGCCTGCCTGCCCGTGCGGTTGAGGCCAAAGCTTCTTCTACCACAGAGCGGTATTCAAGGGCTTTTCAGAAGTTCAGAGAATGGGCTTCCTGTCATCGTGAGATTACTCCTTTACCATCAGATGACATTTCAGTTGCTTTATATTTGCTGCTAATGCCGGTATCAGCGATCGCTTATTTAAGCGTCACGGCAGATGGAAATCTGACAGCGCTAAGGACGGCTATGTCAAAGACAAACTTGATTCTCTGTTATCCGTTTCTCGTAGTTTAGGTTGTTAAGCATTAATTATTAGCTTTTCTCTTTCTTTATTTTTCGAACGCGAGCATCAATAAACGAGATGCTCGCCCCTAGAACTGTGTGGTGTGTTTATTGAAGATTAATTACAAAATGTTTTATACTCGTTTCACAGTGATTAGAGTATAAATGTATTTTGTAATGTTTTGGTATGTAACTGAAGTATGTAGGAATGTATTCATAAGATTGTGTTAATGATTTAGTTGTTTATTAATCCTGTGGGATTCGTTTGGTTATTTAAGAGATTGTAAGTTATGCAGAAACCATTCGAAGGCATCTCTTTATACTTGCTTTTAATTTGTGTAACCTACTGTACTGTTTTCTGCATATTTGTATACTTGTTAGCGTTCCGATTTGCAATTGTAACCTGTGTGTGCTCACGGACATCAATAAACGAGATGCTCGCCCCTAGAACTGTGTGGTGTGTTTATTGAAGATTAATTACAAAATGTTTTATACTCGTTTCACAGTGATTAGAGTATAATCAGTTTTGAACACAAAACAACGTATTTGTGGTCGATGAGGAATCCCGGGGGTCGGGAATTGTCTCTTTCTGCGTGCCCGGGGGTGGGGAATAGACCGCCAAGTAAGAAAAAAATTGCAAATCCCCGGGGGTGTGCCCGGGGGGGGATGGTAACAGGTAGAATTGAACCCTGCATAATTCTCATGACCTGTATGTGTTATTATGCACTGATATAATAGAGTGAATTCGTATAACCCGTTTCTTATATGCTAACGAGAATCACTAAATGCTAATAAGAAGAACAATTAAAAAATTGAGCACGCACAACTGAAACCATTGCTTTAAATTCCTAATTGCGAACATTTGAAAATAACAAGCCTTAAAATGAGCTATTCTTTTCTTCCATTGTTTGCATACCAGCGTGAGAAAGTACCCGCACGAGTGTTTCTCTTCCACAGGCTTCGAAAGTCAGCCTTTTAATTTAACGCAGGGCTGCATTTGGGTTACGCGAGAGAAGCGTTGAACTGAAATTTAGTTCACTGTTGCCTGTTCAAAATGTCGAAAGTCGTGTGATACAGGTATATGCAAAGCGAGCTGCCTTGTGGAGTTTGTAGCGTCCTTTTTGAAATGATCGATAACTTGAAACCTAGTGTACCAAGTATTATTTTTCTGCAGTTGTACTCCGTATCTTTTTTAAACTGCTTACTTTCTTCGGCGTATGCTGAACACAGGTACGCATTTCAATCGTGAATCGCTCGTGCCGTACCCAAACCGGTCATTAGAATATTATGCGCCTCATTAGCATATAAGGAACGGGTTATACGAATTCACTACTGGGGCTTAAAGGGTTAACTTGAGCACTCTACCAAAGTTTCAATCTGCTTGAATTTTCACTAGGATCAACAAACTCTGCTGCCGTGCGCTCGCAAAAGCGGTGTCCAGTTTTAGCACAGCATACAACGAGTGTGTTGCATAAACATGAAACATCCTATAAGAACATTTTATAATATCGGATTAAAAGACTGCAGAACCGCGAATTTCGACATCCTTCAAGACTTTTGCTAAGAATCTGGACTGACCAGCGGGCTGAAAAGTTTTCTCGCCTTTCTATTTATTTTGTAAAAAGGATTAAGCTAACCCGTTGACATGCATACTGGAGTAGTGTCGATAATATTTTTCCATGTAACTTGTGATCCCATGTGCTCTTTTTCTTGTTGTTGTTCTCCTTTATACAATCGTAAGCTAGCTTCCGCTGCAGAACCTTACTTCGATGTTCCGTCATCATTAACTGACAAAACAACGGGCTCACTTAACGCAAGAGTTTGGAATAGTAACTCCAAGTACGCTATGACGCCTCTTGAGGTTTTTACACTCGGAGGCAAAAGCCATTTCCTTTACGTCCTAAAATTTCGTAACCGATCTTCTGCCTCATTTAAGCATAAACTGCATCTAATTAATGTAAACATGAACTACGATGAGTCAATTAAGATCCTGTATCCTGTACCTGTATACATGCCATCTTGGCCCGGCAAAGTGCCTTGTTCTGTAAAGAAGATAACACCTTGGTATTAAAACGGAGCTCATGCTGAAGTGGGGAAAAGCTGCAAAGCTAGCGAAAACAGTGATAGGTGGAGGGGCCTTATTTCCGTTTTATGCACCACTGGGCGTGCACAGTTTTTGATGATAATGATTATGCGGACAGTACAAGCCCAATGTTCTTGCAATCGCTATTACGAACACTTTATTTGGTCTCAAAGAAACCAGAATTCACCTCGTCAAAAAACAACACGTTCAATAATCCTATACACTGACACAATTATTAAACTGCAGTATAAACAAAAACAAAAATAAAGCAAATGAATAACTTGTTCTTGCTACGCTCCCACGACCAACGTCTTGGTACGCTAAACAAGGGAAACTGAAATGTGGAAAGGACTGTTTGCCCAGGGGAGAGCGCAATTCATACTATTTCGATCTTCCTAATACTTCTTGTTACAAACTTAACTCCTCCAGTTCTCCTGGGCCCCGTTGTTCAAAGCACGATTAAACTAACCGCGGTTTAGTGTGAACCTTGATTCCAGTTTGATTAATGATCAATATACACTTTCCAAAATAGTTTTGCCCTTTAGTTTTGAATTGGAGTTTTCTTTACCTTTAGCTTAAAATTACCTTTTAAAAACATTTTTATACAAGATGAAAACCGCGGTTAACTTTTAATCGTGAGTTAACGTTAATCGCCATTCGAACAACCGGGCCCTGGTCTTAAGGAGAGAGAAAATCGATCTTTCTTTTCCTCTGTAAAAAAGCGTGCAATCTGTCCCTTCAGTTTTCCTACAAACTGCATTCAACTGACGTTGCCAAGTTAAATTTTATTACAGCACACAAGCACGCGCAACACAGCCCTCACAATTAAATGGCATAAATTCGACTGCAGTGTCCGAGCTTCCGAGCCAGCGGTTACAGTAGAAAACGTAGTGTTCATCTTTTTCATCCACGTCAATGGTGATTCTGTCAAGCAACCAGCCGGGTTTCACGCCCTTGTTATCCCGGCTGATACGAACTGAAGTCAACTGGATCAAAAAAAAAAAAAAGAAAGTAAGTTGAAGCAACCAGTATGAACATCTTGGTTGAACCTACCTCCAGCCTACCCCTCTCCCCTCCCCACCAGCACCTGTCTCTTTCACCAGTCTATCCGGCGTAGCAGGCGTTTCCGTAGGTTTTCCCACACGTTCGAGGCGTTTTTCGCTTTTTGGCCGCGCATAAAATTGGGGCAAGGGCGACTATTTTCGCGCGGCCAAAACGCGGAAAATGCCTCGAACGAGCGGGAAAACCTACGGAAGCGCTTGCTACGCAGGCCACCATCAGTCAATATTTTGTTTTTGTTAGGTTTCTTCACTAAACGAAACCAACCACAGGGACCCAGGGACAACCTAAAAACCTTTGGACAGTTTTCTGTTTAGACTACGAGTAGCTTCGTCTTCCGCTCATGGATAGTTCAGCGAAACGAACAATGGAACACAGGAACAATTTTGTACAGTGGCTTAATATCGTCTGTGCCATACAGTAGCTTTTCACCTTGCACGTTTGGAAAACGATTTCATAATAGTGCTAGCCTTTGGTGCTTAAAATGACTGTTACAATACCTTCCCAATATCTTGTGTCCGGATCAAAAACTTGTCCATTCTTCCTGCCTCAAACCTTCTCTTATCTCCTTCCTCTCTGAGAGAGAATTCTTGCGTCTTGCCCTTTTCACCGAACATTTGTAAATAAACATTGGCATCTGTGCCAGCGTCTCTTTCATCTCCTGTCTTCACCATGATCCGATAATCAACTTCTGTCGATGAAGTAAACACACCGAAATGAAGTTGAATGCTCTTTTTAGGATCCGCTGTTACGATCTTTCTAGCAACTTGACTCTGCATTGCACAATAATCTCACAGCATGAATTTTGAAATTTCCACAAGAGAACCAATTAAGGACAATTGACCAAAACTTCCTAGTTATTAAATTCGGAAAAAAGGTTACTACGAACAAGTTTCTCTTACCTTGCAAAAAATCTTTTGTTTCAGCTGCAAGAAAACGAGGAAAAGAAATTTAAAAATCTTATTGCTGTTCACTGTTAGCTTTTGAGAATTGCCGGCACTGGTGTAGTGATTACAAAGGGTTTAATAGCGGAGCCAGCGCGCTAGCACGTCAGCGGAGTTCCATTGCTAAGGAAATTTGGTAACCTATCAAGTCAAGAAAGTTTGGTAGTGACGTAATAGTCACGTGACCGTACGTACGTCCATCCGTCCGCACCACAGGGTTACCAATACACTTCATACACTGGATATAACCCTGTGCTGAATCCCATGTGTTTTTGGCGCGAAATGGCATGTTGACCCGCGTTGTAGGAAAACAAGCAGAGACAACAAAAGTCAAAAACAAATTTGTTAACGCAAAAAAAAAAAAGTTCAAAAGAATACTCAGTTGTCTTCTTGGTGGAAGGGGAAAAGTTCAATTTAGGCGAAAAAGATTAGGCGATAAAGTTCAGGCGAAAAGTTCAAATTTGCCTTGTCGGTTCTGTTCGAACTCGGTCGGCACACCGCTTGAGTTCGCAGCTTTTCGCAGCGGTTTCGACGCCAAATATAGCAGAACTAGTGCTTTTTGGTTTTTTCTATCCACAACCATGGTTTTCACGGCGTTCCCAACACATTTTGCCAGGAAAAACACCAGCATTTTCATGCTGATAGGCAGCTTGTCACGAAGAAAGAAGTAAGTATCAAAATTAACTTGGAAAATATCATAGAACGCTCATGGCCAAGTGGACTAATATCCGACTTCATACGCCGACGACCCGGATTCGACTCTCAGCGAGGGTAGGAATTTTTTTCTTTTCTTTTCTTTATTTTTTAATTTAACGACTTGAATGAGAGTATTTTCACAAATTAATAACTGCAAGCAACAAACAAACAAACAAAACAAAAAAGGGGGCTCTGCTTTTAGGTTTGGCTAAATCTGTGTATTAGTTTTTCACAAAGGATTGGAACACCTTTTACCAACATACTTCAGCTAACCTCAAACCGCAACGAGAACGCAAATGTATCAAAATTGTACGGGAGGTCAACCATATTAAATGTACAGGAGTTAGGACTGGGGTACATTGCACCCCCCCCCCCCCCTCCTAAAAATCAAAATAAATTTTCAAGTCATTTTGTTATCAAAATTTAACTGAAGCTGACCGAAAATAAAGTTACGATCAGGGTTTCGGGCAGCAAGGGATTAAAAATCAATAAACTTAGCTCTATAATACAGAAAATAAAGTACCGCAAAAACGTACCAGGAACTAAATCGACGTCACGCTGACTTCCGACCAACCAGCGGTGACAAGGAAAGATGTACTGCTCTCCTTTATCAGGAACATCGATTGTCACTTCCTCTAGGTACCAGTCCGGATCACTGCCAGAATTATCATGGCTGACATGAAGCTTTTCGATCTGAAACCAAACCGGGCATTGGACGTAAATAAGCAAACCGATAAAGAGTTATCTCAAACAATAAAATAAAATAAAAATAACAATAGTAGGTCTCCTTCGATAGGGAATCGAACATCTATGGTCGATTCTCTGCGCGTTCCTTTCTGCGGACCCTCTTATCTTAGGCCACATTCAGAAGTGTTTTTTCTTGCCTGATTTTGAGCTGGTGCCACAGAGCACCCCTCCACCTGGCGTAGTCTACTGACAGGTTTAGCAATGCTGCCGCAGTAGCCTCCACTTTTGGCAGGTGTGCTGTTTTAAGCCCCAGAAATATATTGATTGTTCCAATTGTTTGAGCTTTTTGTTGCCATAATCATTCCCGTAAAAACTTCCGAAAAGACATGCTACACTGACCAAACGGCTGTTGCTAATAAAATACGACCTTACAGAAACACTCTGTCAGCGGAAAGCTTCACGTCTTTGTTCATTCGGGAATTTAATGCTATAAAAGTAATGTTGTTAATTCCATTCAACTTTCGTCGGGGAAATAGACCTTTACACAGTAAAATCTTCAACCTTCGAAAGGGGACAAACTCAGCTTAAAATACAGTGCGATAGCCGCTGTCAAATAACTATGAATTGCAAAACTTAAGAAAACAGGTAACAGATTATTGTGGAAACAGTAGAGGGTCCCACCTTCCAGAATGGAAAATAGACTGCAAAACATCATAATCTTACAGAACCGACTCTACGGAAAATATGCCAGTATATGTTTGAAACTTAAAGGATTAGCCACTACAGAAAACACAGCATCAAGCTAGGAACGAAATCGCAACAGCATTTGGCACCAAACTCGGCAATGATCATCAAGGTTTCAACCGACACAACGAAGTTCTCTATCACGAAATTTGATTTTCAACGAAATCAACCAACACAATTGGAAAATGAAATGGTTGGTACCGATAAAACAGGACCGAAGTGACCGTCCAAAAAGCATTTAAATGCTCACTGTTTTGTTTGGAATAAAACCATAACTAGAGAAGAATTACGATTAGAGATCATTTCTATTCTTATGTTTGTTGTTAAGTACAAATAGGCTCCTGCAAATATATGTTTTCTAAACCTGTTAAAAATGTCTCGGACATCCATCACTACAGCACCAAATCATTTGGTTTTGGACATTTTTACATAATGAACTCGAGATAACAATTGCAGGGGAATTCCTTTTCTAGATTTAGACCAATATTATGGAACATGATACCCAAGATGTCAAAAAAGTTACAGAGAAATGTGTTTAAAAACAACTGCATCAAATACTTCTTCAGATTCTGAAAGTGATGACAGTCGGAGTTTGATCCATCATCTATGATTGATAAAATTAGTTACACGCGACTTCCTATTAACATCGTGTCAGCTACTTTGATTTTCTGTCCGTGAAATGTTACTTTTATCGTTATTTTTTTCTTCTACCAACTGTCTAGACAAGTTCTCTATTTGCAGGAAGTATCAAATTCTATTGTATTTGATTGAAAAAATCAAATAAGGTTTAGTTAGTTAAAAGTTGTAGACTCCTTAACCTTCGCTCTGGATCCGTCCCTGTATTTGATAAGGACCTTAATATTTGAGTACAAGTGGACTGAGTACGAGTTTGGCCTCTCAAACTTCTAAGATTATCACGCGTCATACCAGTCTCATTCCTGGAGCATCTTTCTGTAATGGTGAGCAATAGGGGGGAGTTAAAGGTCAGAGAACATCGCTGGGTTAAACTGTTACCTTTGTTTGCCGCTTTCGATTATGTATCCTACCTATCTCATTCTAGAACCTCGTTCTCTACTGGTCGGCACCACGAAGGAGAGAGGGCTCTGGAAACAAGACTGAGTCGCACTCAATCGTCCGATCTTAAGGTACAGCGACCCGGCCTCGGGAATTCAGAAAAGTGGTCCCAACTAGAGCTGGTCGCTTACGAGAATGGGCTGTCGTAAGCGACCACGTGATGAAACAATAGAGGGTGGTCGCTCACGAGAGCTTTCAGTATAAAGTTTAGTATGTTAACGGTTCCTGATAGATTTGTAGTAACGATATCAAATAGTATATCATTGCCTGTAGCCGGATCACAGAAGAGGCTTTACGAATGTACAGGTCATTGAACCATTAGCCCTTATGTTATGTATTACTGTAAATTTCGTCAAGAAGTGTATGATAAAAGCGTTGACTAAGTGGTCACTTACGCGAAAGAGAGGAAAAGACCAATCAGTAATTCATAAAAGTGGCCGCAGTCGCTTGCGAGGGCTTTTCATTACAGATTGTTAAGTGAGAATTCAATCGGGATTTCACAATGCTGGTCGCTTTTTATTTATTATTTACACGGAAAATCATCAGTACAAATGTGCTAAAGAACTAAAATTAATATCGTAATATTTTACGCTACAAAAATCGACTGATTTACATGATTGCCGTGTGGGAGCCTAAAGAAGAAAAGTAAGCTCTCGACTTCTTTTAAAAGCCCCCCCCCACCCCCAGGGAGTTACATTCTCTTAGAGCCTGTGGCAGAAAATTGTTCTAGGCTTAGGTAATAAAAGTTTGTTTGTCGAGGACGCTCCCTCAATTAACATATAACCTTAATAAATTTATATGTTTATTTTACTACTCACAACAACCACCCCAATACACACACCCCATTTTACCCCTAAATTGATGCAAATCAATGTCCAATTGGGAACCCTCCTAAAGGGATCCCATATTTCAACACCTAACAATGCCACATAGGTTGCTAGATATCTACCAATGTTTTTTATTTTTTTAAAATTTTTTTTAAATAAAAGAAAAGTAAACTTTCGCCTTCTTTTTGAAAGCCCCCAGGGAGTTACATTCTCTAAGAGCCTGTGGCAGGGAAATTTTTCTAGGCTTAGGTAATAAAAGTTTGTTTATCGAATTTCCTAAACCATAATGAGTGTTAAAATTGCAAAACATATTGAGGAGATACACTGGAGTGAGATTATGTTAAGACTTGAAAAGATGGCCTTGTGCTTTTGTCGGTTGGAAATCAACTTTTCCCACCCAAGTGCGTCCAGAAGAGGAGATGTACTAACTTCATAGCTAGATTTTGTTATGACTTTGTAGTTTCTGAAGCTTTTCAGTAAATTGATTATTTATGCCATCCCAGACTGTGCAACAATAATCAAAATGTGGCTGGATGAGGGAATCATAAATCTTTTTCGCTGTATCCAATGATACGAATGGCTTAAGTCTTTTTAGGGCACCAATGCCAGAGGATATCCTCTTAGAAATTTCATCCACGTGGGTTTTCCAAGTCAATTTGTCATCTATAAAAACACCAAATGATTTAGCTTTCTCAACTTGGCCGGTATTTTTTCCTTCAATTTGGATTTGGATTTGCTGATGGCATTGCAGCCGTAATCTTTGACGAGAGCCAATTAACATGAATTTAGTTTTGGCAATATTCAGACTTAACTTCTTCGCCATGAGCCAAAGGTTTAAGTTTCTTAATTCACTGTTCATCTCCCTTTCAAGGACATTCAAGTCAGAGGCAGCCAAGGTAATGTTAGTGTCATCGGCATACATTCTAGAGGCAGCCACTTTTAGATAATTTGGGAGGTCGTTAATATATATGAGAAAAAGTAACGGACCTAGGATGGACCCCTGAGGAACTTTCGCTTGTGATAGATGACCGTTGATGACTTCGGGCTGCGGTTACTTAAATACGACTCAAACCACTTTAAAGAAAGATAACACCATTAAGCAAGCCATTGTCAATATTTACTGACCAACTATTAGTGACCTCACCAGCTAGTGTGGTCGCGAGGAGAGCTTCGACTGTGACTAAATTTTTAAGTGAACTTTTCTTGAATTTTGCACCCAAACTTGGACAAGTTTTTTAGGAATAGCTCTGCCACAATTGGTCGATATTTAAAATCGACACATGTATGGATGGCTCTGTCCTTACTGTGTTAGCTGCCTATCAAAACAATCTAGTGTCGTTAAAAATGATGACGTCACAAGTGGTTCAATATCTACGATTACAATGTTGGGAAAAACACCCAATCCAGTTCAGGGCATGTCACCCGCGAGGTAAATAAACGTTTAATGTGTGAAAGTAAGGACGCCGTCAACAAGAACAGTAGTTAAAATCGATTGGGAAAAATACTTTAACATAGTTAATTTCTATTTTTCATTCATCCTCTGTTCCCTTTGGTGCCTGTCCTTTGATTCAGTTGAGAACCAATACCCCTGCAACTCCTCAAGGAAATCTGCTGATAAAGGCCCCACTGGTCTCAAAAACTCCTCTAGTGACAAACTCTACAGCTCCTTCTCCGATTCCTCAAGGTCAGTTAGTGACAAACGTTGTAGCTGGGTCTCTGCTTCAGCTGATGACCCAGGCTCCTGCTCGTCCTCTGATTCAGCTGACGATCCAGGCTCCCGCTCGTCCTCTGATTTAGCTGATGACTCAACCACACCCTCGGGAAACTCCTCCCAGTACTCCTCTGATGGCCATTCATGTTCAGGTAGAGGATAACCATTCTGCTCCTGTCAAACATCACGACACATTGTTAAACAATGTCCACCTTGTCAACAAACATATTCACAAGGTTTATCATGGACTGTGTTTCAAACCCGGATTCACTCGAGTGAACTACGACGAAAACCTAACCGTTTATGTATTTGACGTTCCTTGTTCAGTTAGGTTTTCATCGTATTTCACCACCCACTTAGTCAACAAGAAAGATCCAAAGGTTTACTTTGAACTATATTCAAATCTTTCCCTTCCGTGAAATGCGAATAACACAAAAACAAGGAACATGGCATAGATAAACTTTATCCAGATTGGCACAAGCACGGAGGCTACAAAGGAATAACAAGAAAAGAAAGGAAATCCCTAAGCATGTGACTACAAGGGAATATCAAGAAAAGAACGTGAATACATTAGCACGTGACTACAAGGGAATATCAAGAAAAGAACGTGAATACATTAGCACGTGACTACAAGGTAATATCAAGAAAAGAAAGTGAAGCCATTAGCACGTGACTACCAGGGAATATCAAGAAAAGAACGTGAATACATTAGCACGTGACTGCAAAGGAATACTAGGAAAAGAAAGTGAAGCCATTAGCTTGGGACTAGAAGGGAATATCAAGAAAAGAAAGTGAATGCACTAGTATGGGACTGCAAAGGAATATCAAGAAAAGAAAGTGAATATATAGCATGGGACTAAAAGGGAATATAAAGAAAAGAAAGTGAATACATTAACATGGGACTAAAAGGGAATATAAAATAAGGAAAGTGAATACATTAGCATGGGACTAAAAGGGAATATAAAATAAGGAAAGTGAATACATTAGCATGGGACTAAAAGGGAACATCAAGAAAAGAACGTGAATACATTAGCACGTGACTGCAAAGGAATATTAGGAAAAGAAAGTGAAGCCATTAGCTTGGGAGAAAAAGGAAATACCAAGAAAAGAAAGCGATAAGCATAGCACTACAAAGGAACATCAAGAAAAGAGAATCCACTTCAATGAAAGGAGATTTCTTCCTTTGCTAGGCTGAGATTTGCTGGATGTTCTTCTCAAATTTGTCCCTGATCAGTGCAACCAATAACTGGCAGCTGGATCTATTTTCTTTCTTTTCGTTCTAACTCCAATCTGTATGACCTCGTTCATCACGAGGCTTTCAAAGCTCAGAGGTAGAGCGTTCCAAATGGTATCTGGAAGGCCATGGAATCGATTCCCGTTGGGGACTCGGAATTTTTTTCTGAGAAAGGTCTTAACACTTCTTGCTTGCTTTATTTATCATCTATTTGTATACTGTTTCAAATTATTAAATTTATTTCAGAACAGTTTTCGTTTGGGCGGGAACAGGGAAAAATTGCTTCAAACTGAAGGGCGAAGACCCCAGTATAGTATAGTATAGTTTTACGGCGACGTGCGGAATCGATGTACATTGCGTTACCCTTCGCTGTCGACTCCTCATAACTAATGATTCCAACCCTGACTTAGACAAGCAGTCACAATAAGATCCCCTAAGAGGACCCGGAAAATCAAAAGAAAGGACAAGGAAATTCTGGGTAATAAACCGCCAGCACTTACTTGGAGTTTTTGTCATTCTTATTAGTCAGTTGGTAGATGGCGCATAAAAGCGAGGCTACTGTTGGGTCCTGTACAAGTCTCGGCCTCTCCTCCTCCCCTGTAGGGAGTCTATAATAATTGCTTAGTATGGGCTCTGGGTGGATGCCCATCTAACTTATCCATGCAGGATTCTCTTATTTTCCAGACTTTTAAATGTTTGCTTGGTTTTACTCCAAACTGGCCCGCACATTTTTAAATGGTCTTTGAGGTGATCCAATTAATCCAGTCGATTTTAAACATTCAAATTAGTCCCTGCGGTTTGTGGACTGGGGAAGAGCAGCATTTTTTTTAAACCATGACGAAGTGCAGGCGCATGTTTCAAGTCAATCACATGTCAAAGCTCTGGCATGTGTAGCGTCCTTCCAATATGAAACCACTAAACCAAAACTATAGGTGCAATCTTAAAATTATGTTGCTGCCACTTTGGAACTTAATGACAGAAAATCAATGTACCACGTTTTTCGACCTCTTGTCCCCTGATTCAGCTGATGATCCAGGCGCCTGCTTGTCCCCTCATTCAGCTGATGATCCAGGCGCCTTGCTCGTCCCCTGATTCAGCTGATGATCCAGGCTCCTGCTCGTCCCCTGATTCAGCTGATGATCCAGGCTCCTGCTCGTCCCCTGATTCAGCTGATGATCCAGGCTCCTGCTCGTCCCCTGATTCAGCTGATGATCCAGGCTCCTGCTCGTCCCCTGATTCAGCTGATGAACCAGGCTCCTGCTCGTCCCCTGATTCAGCTGATGATCCAGGCTCCTGCTCGTCCCCTGATTCAGCTGATGATCCAGGCTCCTGCTCGTCCCCTGATTCAGCTGATGATCCAGGCTCCTGCTCGTGCCCTGATTCAGCTGATGATCCAGGCTACTGCTTGTCCCCTGATTCAGCTGATAATCCAGACTCCTGCTCGTCCTCTGATTCAGCTGATGACCCAGACTCCTGCTCGTCCTCTGATTCAGCTGATGACTCAGGCACACCCTTGGGATGATCCTCCCAGTACTCCTCTGATGGCCATTCGTTTTCAGGTAGAGGATTCCTATCGTTATCCTGTCACAAATCACAAAACATTGTTAAATACCACCCACTTTGCCAACAAAAAAGATCCAAAATGTGAATACATTAGCATGTGACTGCAAAGGAATGTAAGAAAAGAGTCGGAAGCCATTAGCTTGGGACTACAAAGGAATATAAAAAAAGAAAGTGAACTATTAGCATGGGAATACAAGGGAATATAAAGAAAAGAAAAGAAAGTGAATACATTAGCATGAGACTACAAAAGAATATCAAGAAAAGAGAATCCATTTAAATGGAAGGAGATTTCTTCCTTTGCTAGGCTGAGATTTGCTGGATGTTTTTCTCAAATTTGTCCCTTATCAATGCAACCGATAAATGACAAAGTAAACATCGTATTATTGCCGTTTGAAGTGATTCTTGTTACAGTGCTTAGTACTAAGTGGCTTCCGAAACAATGCGTGACAGAGTATCGCTAAATACAGTAACTTGAAGTAATATGACTTAATTTGGTTTACTTTATGAAAAAGAAAAGCTATGTACTCTCGTACGACTTTCCTTTCTACTTAAACAAATTGTTTAAAAACGTTTTTAAAAAAACACCCAAATCGCTAAAATTACTTAAACCTCATGGTGCCATGTGGCACATAAGGCCCCTCCAGGTAGTAGCTGCTAAATCTTTAGGGTGAAAAAATTCCTAACCAAAGTTTTCGCTAAATACAGTAACTTGAAGTAATATGACACGTACAATGAACTAGAATACATTTAGATTTGCCTGAACGTAGTCAGTTTATTATTGAGGAAAAGAATTTGAAATGATTGACGATACTGGTAATCTGCTAAACTGTTGTTGTCCTTTACATTCAAAAACAACTTTCACGTTTTACTCAAGAAAACAACAGGAGAAAAAATCGAAAAAGAGGCAAGTATCATTTAATCAGCAAATAACAGAACAAAACAAACAAATTGCAACAGAACAGGAAAACTTACGTGGTATTTTGAATTAAAGAAGCGGATCTCGCTCTGACGTACAGCTTTGGTCAAATCATAAACTTGTTTCTTTGTCATCTTAACAGAATCAAGGTTCAGGCTATCCAGGTTAGGAACGCAGCTGAGATGTTCAATTAGATCACTTACTGCATTACCAAGAGGGTTACATGGCAAGGAGAGATCAAACAATGAAGGAAACTTGTGAAGAGAGTTGGCGATTTTAGTAGCAGAATTGGCTGTCAAATTGATAGCGGATAGATTTATCCCACTAAGATTATCCATGAAGTTAATAACACGGAGCACCAGAGTCTCTGTCAACTGAGCGTCATGCGCCTCACCAATTTTACCACAAATGAGTACATCTACTGGATGCTTAATTAACGGCAACACCTCAGTGAGCGTTTCAATCACTGGCCTATCCGCATCCCAAATATAAATAACCCAAACTAATGAGAGGCAATGATGAGTTGGACAGGAGGTGTGTGCGGTGTTCTCAGTCTGTTCACTTGACTGATCTGCATTAGGCTTCCTTTCCTGAATAGACTCAGGTGAAGCAATGAGCTCCTTCAGCATTTCAGTGGGAAAGAGGACACCATCCCTTTGCATAATCCAACCAAAGTAAAGGCGCATGTACTCGTCTTTCTTTAAGAAAAAGTGATCTACGGAACGAAATAGATACCTCTTCAGAAAATCCGTGGCTTTCATTTGCCCCGAATAGCTGACAACTACTGCATCTAAATCTTCGACCACAGTGATCAAGTCATGATAGTCTTGTTCTGGATGGTTGCTAAACAATTTACCATCGCCAATAAAGTAGATATCGGATTCTTCTTGGTGCTTGCCACAAAAAAATATGAAGTCTGGTCTCGTAGTAGATTTCAGAAAGTGTTCGTTGGCAATCTCATGCAGCTGGTAAGAATTGATTAGCAAGACACCTCCAGTGAAAGAAAGAAATACAGAAAAGAGGTCTTCTCTCGCCGTAGGTGAGCAGCAAAAGAATATGTATGTAGTGAGTAGAAGAAACATTCTTTCATTAGGTTGGAAATCATCTTTATTGGTTGGAGGATAAAAGAGGATGCACTGTGTCAGCTTGTTTCCTACATCCCCCAGGTGTCTCATAACCGCAACTGCAGCTTCTGTTGACAGCTCAGAGGCAAATTTTAGAACCTCGCTCACCTTGAAGATCTTTTCAATTGAGTCGAGTTTGGACAGGGACATTATATTTCCATCTTTTCTAGATAACAGCTCCTCTTTGAGATACCAGGCTGCGAGAAATTCCTGTACCGACTTGTGAATGAAGAACACGCCTTTGCCACGATCCAAACCTGAGAGATTGGAAATATGAAACAATCCAACTGTAATTAAAATCTCTATTGGAAGGTCGGCGGGTACTTCACTTACAGACACACAGAGAGAATCTCGCAAAAGGGCATCAAAAGCAAGCTTTCCTATCTTAGCGAATTCTTCTGTGTACGCATCTACGTTTTGAAACGAGCCTGCATCAGTAGTACCTTTTTCAGTCTTGTGATCAAGCAAAGTCTGAATAAATTGTTTGAAGATGTTAGCCCGTGATGTTGGTGGCCCTCTATGATTCTTCTCCTGCCAGAGCAAACACAGCATCAGCAGCATAAGAGGTATCTTTGCCATGTCCTTCAGGTCCTGCTTCTTCAAGTACTCACAGAACTCTTCCACCTCTTTTTCAGTACCCAGAGACTTTAATGCGAACATCTTTAGTTGATGATCACTGTCGAACCCAATGACCTCAAACTGAGCGTCACTATAAACCCTCAACTCATCAGTTTCCGTTTCCCTTGATGTCATAATAACGCAACAATCCCTCAATAGCCTCTTTTCCCAGATGTCACAAACAGGCGATTGTTTTCCAGCGGTATATTCATCATAGCCATCAAAAATGATTAAGGCTTTTTCTTGATTTTGAGAGACGTAATCATACAGGTTTTCAATTGAAATTACACCATCACTACTCAGCAATTCAGAATCTCTTAAAATGGCCTTAACATCTTTCGACTTGCACACATCTCGCAGTCTGATCAGTAGCGCAAGATCGAATTTTTCTGAGATTTCTTCTCTCTGCTGTAACCAGTCGAAAGCAACTTGTTTCGAAAAAGTACTTTTCCCAATCCCAGGTCGCCCATAGACAAGCAGTCGTTTCCGCTTGGTATAAGGCTTTCGACTGTTGAAAATATCAGTGTAATCTTCGAGTCTCTTTTTAGTTACTCCACTGAGCTTCCTGTCATCCATGAGCCAAGATAGTTGGATGTAAATGTCGTCAAATTCAACTGCAGAGTTTGGATCCCACGGTATAGTTTTAACTTTGGTCAGGGTGTTATAGATTGATCGTAGCTGTTCTTGGCACTCTCCAAGGTCAAAGGGTTCTGAAGAATCAAGAGAATATAAGTGGCCCTGTAATTATCTCGAAAAGTAATAATCTTACTACAAGTTTTACAAGGGTCGTGCTATTCATAACGACAAATTACCAAATTATCAAGTGAACATTCAGGGAAACTTCATGATAAAAATTAACTGAGAATGTAGCATTTACTTGAATAAATACCCTAAGAGTTCATTACAATCTGAGTTACTTTCTTTGTTTATTAACAAAATGAATGACTTAAAGTGCACCTAGCACACCGAGATAATAATCATTCATTACACATTTAATGAAAGGTACATAAAACTGTGATAAAACCGAAAACAAAATTGATACCAGCGAAGTGACATTGATACCACTTCAGGGCAATGAGGCATAACCTAGTTCTCACATACTGCCCGCTAAAATGACTGAACGTTCCTGCCTGTGGGAGTAATAGAGCTTTATTTATATGCATAATAATGTAAAACAATCAGTACGAACAAAAAGAAAGACGACAGAACCTAGGATGCTTCTATTTCTTCCTTTGATGCTTGCTGTTGACCGACCACCGCCTCATTCTTAAAATATAGAAAAATTTGATTACTGCTTTTATTCTGGTCTGTCTAAAAATACATTAGATCGCTATTGCCCCAAGGACAGTACCTGTAGGCTTGTTTCGTTTAGGGTTCGGAGAATCTGAAGAACATGATGACTTTCTCTTTGGGCTACTCGTTGATCTGTCCTCGGATAACGTGACTGCGACGGAATAAAAGGGAAATTGTCTTTTTCATGTTTGTGTAAAATAAAAAGTCAAATAACGAGAATAACAAACTTGGATTTGTCTTAACTTTAAGCCCACGCAATCAGCCACTTAGATCAACTATCATATGTAAATGTACCAAGTCTCCACCTTATTTTCCAACTATCACAACAAAAATAATTTATTAATGAAAAAGTGGAACTGTTTACTACAATAAGTTGCCAGTTCATTTACTGTGCTTTTCAAAAGGATGCGAACTCTGAAGTTCAACAGTTTCCTTTTTCACAGCCGAGATTCATTGTAGCGGGTCTTCAACGGAGTTAAAAGTTTTCAGGGTTCGTTGGTTGTCGGTGTAACTATTACTGACGGTAGTAAAAAACGAATGTTCAATTCGGCTTTAAAGTTTAGAGAATTGGTGTGTTATTCAGTGAAAGGCGCAATCAGGTGGAACCGACCACAACAATGTTATCGGATATTAGTTTAGTAATATCATTGATTATAACTAACGATGTATAAATAGTCTACTTTATCTTCTAGTGTTTGGTCAATTTGATTTTCTACAAAACTGCTTGCCACATACGTAACAGATGTGGAAAACCAGACTTCATTCACGCTTTTACCTTCATCTGACCACATCTTCGAACGTACATGTATTTGTGTTTTATAACAAGTTAAAAAATGACTCACAGAAGACTGGTTGTGGTAGAGGTAACACCAGCTCGTCAAATTTTGTCAAGAAAGCTTATGTTCGTATTAAAAAGAGGTCTAACATTTGAACAGCTTCTTCAGTCAAACATGATCACTTGAAATCCCTCCCGTTTTCAAGTAGTTCTAACTGATACAATTTTAGCTACCATTGATTGGTAAGTAGTTCTGCTAAACATTTGAGCTACAATGTTTAGCAGAACTACTTACCAATCAATGGTATAATGATAAATTGGCAATTGGTAATTTTACCAGTTGCCAATTTATCATTATATCTTTACACATGGCAAACTCAAATATCTTACACAACCACTTCTGAAAAGTGGCCGCCTAACATACTCGAAAAGGGCCTTAGAGAATTTCTAGAATCACCCCGTTATACACCTACTGATGCTCAAATATTGCTTTGCTAATTATGGAATGTGCCCCATGTCAAAGGTTCTTTCACCAATTTGTTGTACATGTGTGACAAACTTTGTCTGTCTGAACTGTTTGGAACTCTTACTCCACATCTCTACACAAAGTAACAAATATTAACAGCTTTGAAAAAAACTTTGCATGCAATGCTACAACAGGGAATGACACACACCTTGGTAGTGAGGCCACTGTTTATAAACAACTGGATTTCCCAACATGTTGAACACAACAGAAGCTGCCATCACACAAGCAAAAGTCTTCCATGACTCATCTGGATTTCTAATGCCACCAGCAAAACCCGAAACACCTTTTACAATCACCCACTCGATTTTCAGATCATGGGCTGCTACAAAAATGCCTAGGAAACAGAATAAAAGGAATTAAGGGTTAACAGTACATTTACTGGGTTTGAAATTGTTCATGTCTTAATTTTTAAATTTCAGTAAGAAATGGTGTTCCCATGTTACCACGTTCTCTTGAAAACACTCCCTCTAGTCTTTGATAGAAATAATTAATTTTCTGGGCAAAAATGGTGGTCAAATGTGTAAACAATTAATTTGCCAGTCTCTGTGAATGGAAGTGGTCGATCCTTAGAGCTGAAGTTTGAGGGGAATGAATAATGTGACAAGGCCAAAGAACATCTGTGCAGGAAGCTACCCTACTTGATATCACATTCTTCTTGAACACCATTGAGACAATACTGCACATTTTTTCTTCTATTTCCCAGCACCTCAAAAATGCTCTTATATTCCTGGGATGCCCTTTCAAAGGTTTCCCCAATACTACATGTATTTTCCCTGATAAGATTATGAAATATCACCTTGTCCTTCCATTTCAACTGCAATTGCTGTAGGGCATTTCTCTTTGTGTCGTTCAAAAGTGTCCTGGTTTATACTGCTCAAAATCTCGCCATCACAGTGAACATGTACTTCACGAGCTTCTGGACTTTCTAAAGGTGCCTTCCAGCCATGAGCTGCACACTTAAAAAGGTTGCCAATATCTCTGCCCACTGGGGTTCTGAAGTCTCCAGTTGTAAGCATGGAGCATACCACCACATCTCCTAACTGGGCTTTTTCCTGTTTCAGGCCAATGCAGCAGCCGACAGAATATACGGCTTTGGGTCTCAGTTGCGTCACAGCATTTTTAACAACAGTTTGCGAGCCACCTGGACTAGAGGAACCTTCAGAACATGTCACTAGTGCAATTTTCAATGGCTCATCTTCATCTTCTTCTGCATTTCCAAAGTACACAAAACCAAGGTCTTTGCGATAACTCTTAAAGACATTTTTCATGTGTGCATAACATGCCAGAAACTCACAGTCCTCCACTGTCACCAACAGAATGTCTACTGGGAGCTGGACATCACTCCAAGGTTTGGACTTCTTAGGAAGTTCACTCAACTTGGGCAGTTTAATACTGAGGGGAGGCGGTTGGCCAATGCCATCTTTGGGACAGCTACCCCTGTTGTTATCTGCAGCTTCAGCTGACATTGCATTCAACCCCCTCTATGGAAGTTCCTTCAAGCAAAGTAATCAATGTGAATCAGTGGATAAAAAAGCTAAGCAATACAGGTTTAATTAGCTGCCTTAACAATAATTTCGTTCTCTAGTGTGGATACAGTATGGGGAATATTATTCTTTAAACCAGTAACTTCTTGATATGTCCTTTGAGAAGGGATTTTTTAGCCTACTCCATAGACTGTTGATTTCACTCCAAGTTTGAAAAAAAAAATGATCACGTGACCACAAGTTTGTTGACTTCAAGTTGACTTAAGATCTGAAATGTTGAACATGCCATGAATGAATTTCAAGTCGCAATCATCCCAAATATCCTCTAATAATGCCGTCTCCTGAATTAAAATATCGCCCTGTACTGGTTATAAACATTATCGTGAGGAAAAATAGCCCAATATCGATAAATTGAAATTAAGTCTTAAACAATAAGCATCATTTCGAGGCTTAGGGGAATAAACTCATATAAATCCTTATATTAGTCCCTTAACCCTTTCACTCCCAAGAGTGGTTAAAATCAAAATTCAAGACAAATTTCAAATTTCATTTTGTAAAATACCAAAATATAAATAGTACCATGTGAAAGTACTGCTGACGAGGTTTCATTTGAATGGTCACACTGTAGGATTTCATCCACAGACTCAAAAGTTAGAACCACCTTTAATGTCTCTATAACTGACTCTGGGAGTGAAAGGGTTAAGCCTCGTAGTGGTGTTTTTTGTTTTAACTTGAATTTTAATATATTGAAATTGGGCTATTCAGAAAAATTGTTCTCTAAGGACACAAAATGCGAGGGCTAGTAAAATTCTTTCCTCAAAATTTGAGCCTTCGTTGCTGATCTTGCATCAACAAACTGCCCACCTTGCGGTCAACAAACTTATGATCAAATTATGAATAAATGAAATTCATAAATTTGAACTGCAGAATGAAGAATTAAATGTAAAGAAGATCCTCGCAGTTGTTAACGCAACTTATGCAGTTGCCAAAAAAAAGCCTGAAAAAATCAGGCTTGCCAGGATTCGAACCCTGACCTCTGCAATACCGGTGCAGCACTCTAACCAATTGAGCTAACAAGCCAACTGGGAGCTGGTCATTAAATTGGTTCGTAATATACCCGGGAAAGATGAAGTTCAAATATATGAATTTCATATATTTGGCCTAGGACCCCAAGCCGCTTGACCATGATGCTTGCTACATATCTTGGCCAAGAGAAAACTGGATGTACAGGCAGAGTGAGCAAAAGAAAAGTTTCATTTCATAAGCCAGGCATTCCTTTGGCGGGCTGGCATTTGATGACTTTATTTAGAAGAAAAAACAGCTTGATGTATCTCAACATGCACATGAAACAGTATGGCGACAAATTTTGCTATGGACTTTTCATGCGATCACAGTCTATAGGCACTGATCATGACACATTTTAATTGTGTAGCCAAGTTTAATTGTCTGGAAAGGAAACAAAATCTGGCTTTTGTCCAGCTTTTGTTCAAATATACTCTCAATGATGGAAACTAACACTGATTATTCAAAGGAAAGATAAAATTATATTAAACCTTGTTTGGGCTCAATCAAGATAAATACTTAATAATTTTGTCTAGGGTATAAAAATCTGTGATAACTAAGTGGGTCAGTCAGACATATAATTGTGTTATTTTAAATGAACCAGACTTAATGAAAACCATCTTTAAACATGTTCTTACAAATTAATATAAATTAAGTGGCTAATTGTGCTGATCCTGCTGAAAAGTACTTTAGAAGGTTTTGAATGCTTAAACAGAATTATTTGATATAATTTGGCTCACATTGACTCTAAGGAGAATCTGAAGCTGTTATGACATAACAATCAACCTTTACACTCAATATGGGTTATGGTACAAAGAAACTATTGGTCTAATGACACAGATCTGAGGGTAACAAGCCTTTTAGAGAGCTGGAGGTAAACTCAGCAACAAAAAATCCCTTCTCAAAACAATTTAAACTTACAAATGTATAATCTTAAGGTCAAGAGAATTTAATTCTCTTAGATCAAACTCCCATGCCATCAATGTAAGATTTGACAAAAGATACATGCACCTTTTAGGATGGAAAAAAACCAACATGATGTCAAATTTTCAGAAGGTTTTGACACAATGGCTTTCAGGTCATTCTTAAGTGTGACTGGTTAATGAGGTTTGTCAAGTGAATTTGGATAGTTAATTTTTATCACACAACAAAATTTCATAATATAACAATGGGAAGTTTGTGACTGCAGCCTTTGTTGAATGAAATGTACAAGGACCTCAATGACCTTTTGGTTCTTACGAGTTTTCTTCATCCGCAAAGGTACATGTATCTTTCTTATACTCATGACAAGATTTGGTGACAATCTTTTGGCTCTGAATCTTTCAAATTCTCTTTTTATTCAAAAACACTAAGTTACTCAAAACAGCGCAGCAACATCTGTTAATTTTTTTAAATTATCGATGTGGCATTTCTTTGAGGGTGACGCTTATTTAAAACTGCCTACTTGCAAATAACACAGTCAGATGAAATCTTATATATAATACGTGAAGCAGATTAACTGTTCTACACTCATCACGGAAAAACGCCGAGGTTACAAACAGCCACAAACACACCATTTCTATACTTTCTTGGCAAGGATGTGCGCAATTTGGTTTTAAATCGTAAAAGATCCACTTTGCGAGAATTTCCAGAAAAGTCACACGTTTCTCTCACCAAGCGAACACCGCGCCATGTTGTGTGACTAATTTCAACCGCTTATGCAAATCGGTGTCGGCTTTCAAAACATTGTGTTGTAGACTTGCTCCAAGTCCACCTCTTCGATGGATATTTAAATTTGCCCTGTGTTTTGCAAGTAAAGCGAGCAAAGCGAGCTTCAATGAGGTTGCGAAGCAACCGAGCGAGCGACGAAGTCGCAAGAGGCCTTCTAATCTGAAAAAAAATTAAAGGACTTGGGAAAGTCAGTCGTGTTGTTGTTGAGTGGTGAATTGTTCACAGGTACCAGCTAGTCATAAATTATATAAAATATGCGATGAATTAACTGTTCTCCATCCATCACAGAAAAACGGCGAAGTTACAAAAAGCCAATACCACACCATTTCTCTACTTTCCTGGCAAGGATGTGCGCAATTTGGTTTTTAAATCGAAAAGATCCACTTTGGAGAATTTGCAGAAAAGTAGCACATTTCTCTCACCAAGCAAATACTGTGCAATGTCTGTTGATGTTGACTAATTTCAACCGCTTATGCAAATTGGTGTCGGTTTTCATGCAGGGCTCGAAATTGCGACTCACTGGTCGCCAATGCGATCAAAAATTGAGTGCTGGCGACTAGATTTTCAGAACTGGTCGCCAGCTGGCGACTCACGCTCTGTCCGTTAACTTTTCGCTGCTTTAGCATAAACAGAAGAAATTTTTGTATTTAATTCTTAATATGGAGAAATCATTCGGAACTGGTAGCTAGAAGACAACTCACCTTTCCTTTTCCACCAAAATAAAACTAAAGATTCGATTTCACGGTCTGTTAATTAATAACACAAAATGTACTTCGATACTCGTGTTTACCAGGCGCCATATTGTTTCAGCGGCTTCTTTAAAAAAAGTGGGATCGCGGGCGCACTTCAACACCATGTGCTTTTCATTTGCCGGGAAAGTAACACCTGGCGTACGCGAATGAGGGGCGCTTTCCATTTCGCCGGCATTTTCGGGTCTATGTTTCCTAAAACTTTCCATATAAAATGAAATAAATAAAAGCGTAAATCTATAAATTAATCGAGTTAAAGTAAAATTCGTACAGGGCCTTTAGGAAAATAGTTGACTCAAGTACCAGCTACCGTTCGGGAAATAAAAACAATACCACGTGTGAGGGAGCAGCGGAATAAAGGACTCGAACATCAAGGACTCATAGCTCTCCATGGCTTCACGGGGTCTAAAATTAATTTTAGTCCGTAGTACTCACTGCTTTAAAACCAAGTTCCTCTGATTTTAAAAGCCACTCGTGTGTGCGAGCCGCTCTTTTTATTTCATCCCGGTCGGAGGCTGGTACGAGCAATGTGATTGTGTAGGGGCCTAGGGCGAGCAGATGTGTTTAGCGGCGGTAAAAAGCGCCGAGGAAGGTAAGTTGAATGCTGCACTGGCCGTAAGAGAATAAAGAACTGCGGTTTGAAGAGGTAAAAAGCAAGGACAAATTCTCAGGTTTGTCTGTCTATGGAAACAATGAACTTAGAACGTTCCATACTTTATTTCAAATAACCGAACAAAACACCGTCACGAAACCAAAAACATAAAAGCCGAAAGCAACCGTAGCTTGGTAAGACGTCTTTCTCGTGCTGTTCCTTTTTAGCTGTTTTATTATGACTTTCCTTGTACGTAAAGTAACATTTAAAATCATGTTTCGTGAAAGTTGTATATTAAATAAGTTGGCGACCAAACTTTTTGATCTGGCGACCAAATTTTTCCTGTTAGTCGCCAGCTGGCTCCTAAGCAAAAAAGTTAATTTCGAGCCCTGTCATGTGTGACTAATTTCAGCTGCTTAATATGCAAATTTGTGTCGGCTTTCAAAAAACCATGTTGTAGACTTGCTCCAAGTCGACCTCTTTGATTGATATTAATTTGCAATGTGTTTTGTGAGTAAAGCGACCAAAGCAAGCTTCAGTGAGATCGCAAAGCAACTGAGCAAGTCGCAAGAGGCCTACTAACCTGAAAAAATTAAAAGATTTGGGAAAGTCTAATTGTGTTGTTGAGTGGTGAATTGTTCACAGGTACCACCTAGTCATTCTTAATCTTTGTTTTGTTCATGACAATAGCATAGGAAGGACGCAATGAAAAGTTAGTTTAAAAGTCTATATCCCTTTCAGAGTTTCCACATCCAAAAAATAACAATAACAGCAATAACAACATCAACTGTGTTAGCATTTCAGCATTATTAAACCATGTCAAAAATCAATAACTGCCGCATTCTTGCTGGAAGGATGTGTTGCTCCTAAATGTAGCACTCATTCAAGGGGATGACGCTTATTGGCGGGCGGCGTTCTTTTGAGTAAATACATGTATGGTAACTGCTGAAAGTTGTTGTAATATATAACAATTGATCACTGAGGAGTGCTTCCAGAAACAATCCTTAAACAAATGACATTAATAAACAGACTATGTTTACTGGTCCACTGATCTTTACCTGCTTTATCACAGTATCACATGGCTGTACAATTTCAATAACTTGCAAATGGACCAACATCGCTAAAAAGACCAAAAAATAAAAACTGTGAGAGTGGAGAATAAAGTTTTTTACAGGTCAAAATATTATGACAGAAAAAAAAAACAAATAAATAATTTGAAGGATCACACCACTTACAGTTAATAGCACCTGAACCATAATAAGCACTGTGCACTGCTTCAAAAACAACTTAGACCAACATTTTATTATGAGTAAACTCAAAGAGTTTGTACACGAGTGAAAAATGTGGTCAAGCAGCATGATTAACATACAAATATCAATTCAAATCAACTCACCCATTTCTGTTCCAAATTTTCTCTTTTCACTTGTCACTTGGGGAAATAATCCTGACTCCTACTGAAATCCTACATGTACTATGTACAATAAGATTATAAACATCCTTGAGTGTAAAACAGGACTGGCAGTGAAAAACTGTTTTGCGCAAAAGAAGCCCAAGCTGCCAACAAGACAACTCAGTGGCATAATTATTATTACAATTATTAAATAAATTAAATTATTTACATGAAATTTACTGTTACCGTGGAAAAAGGAATTCTCTGAAAGCCAATTACAGCTTTAATTAAAATTTACATTTTGCAGGCAGACAATTGCTCTTATAACATTTTAAAGGCATCTTGTGGTACTTGTGGTCAGTACTTAAGATATAAAATGTTGTCACCAATCTCAAAAAGCATTTCTTCCCAGTGATACTCAGTGATTCCCAGGGTGCACAGCCAAGACCATTAAAATTAAGTTACGTAGATTTACCCAACGATTTCATAATGAAAAAAACCTAACATTTGCCAGGATGGGCCACAATATGAGCTGGATATTTAGCTGGATATTATAAGGTAATAAAGAAATTATTGTGATATTGGTTTTCTTGAAATTGTGTGGTTCCAGAAAATATCCATACCCCCACCACGGAGGGAATTGGAAATTCCGGAGGGGTGGGGGGGTCAAAAGCCCAGGAAAATCCAGAGGAGAGGGGGGGTGAACGGATAAATTACTTTCCAGAGGGTCAACTTCGATTCATTCCGATATAAGCTGCAGATAAAGTTCGAAAATTACTACTTACCAAATTTGTAGATCTTTATTGTGGAATTAAATTAGTTTAACTGCTAAGTAAACACTTTCCTTGAACGTAATACAGGTATTCTTTCTCCCAAAGGCGCTTTGGAAGCGATATTGGGGCAGAAACGAAATAAACATCGTCGTTGCGTAGAGGTAGCGGCCATTACTCGTTACCAGTCTTCGAGAAGACAGCAACGCGTACCTGAGGAGTGGTTACATTTACTTATCACGACGACGATCCTTCGACGAGATGTCCGCGTTGTCTAAACAACCTAAATTTTAAGCTTGCCTTCACGATTGACATTAATTATAAGAGTTGTTTACGAACAATCAGTCCGACCTTTTTAACTTCCTTATGTGGCAACTGGCAAGCGAAGCGCGATCTCATTGACTCGTAGAAGTCGTGTTTTGCTAAGCTCAGCAACGAGAATATTTATTGCGAAGTACAAGTGTCGCCAAATACGTTTACCGGCTTTCTTGCTACTCTTGCACCTTCAAGTAACGGGCTCTTAACTGAGGGCTGGTATGCAGTGTAACGACTTTAGAGAACTCAATATTCATTATTCTTTCTATTTTGATCATTTCCCCTTAATTTTGTTTGTACGTTTTCTTTGTTTATGATTGCGTTCATGTTGAAGTAACGTTTATCAGCAACACTGCGACTTTTCAAGCGAATTCTTCAATTAAAACGAACGTTTTACATGCTTTTGTCAAGGTAATTTTACAGATACCTAGTATATCTGTTTGACGTAGAGAAGAACAGTTGTTATTGGTAAGATAATATGTTACGAGTAAGTTATGACTATGTACGTTATTATTTTAAACGCTAATCAATAGTATAAACGCGTCCTACGATAATCGGAACGGCTTAGCTTCATTTAAATTTGGATCAATTGCTTCATTTTTAACACTTTCCCTTCTTGAACGAAATTTTCCAGATGGGTTGGGGGGTTGTTTGACAAACTGTGGAAAATCCGGAGGGATGGGGGGTTTATAGCTTACTTCAAAGAACGGAAAATCCGGGAGGAGGGGGGGTCCTAAGTGAAATTCCCTCCGTGGTGGGGGTATGGATATTTTCTGGAACCACACATTGCTAAAAATACATATCACCAAAATTAAAAATCCATAAAAATTCCTTACGATACTGCAGTGGCTTAAACCTTTGAATTCTCCTACAACCCTTTACATTTTCAACCTTTTGTAGTATAAGAAACGAGACACAAATGACAAAATTGCATTATTACCCATACATTTTAAATACGTGCAGACCTTTTCTGCATAGTTGCATCATGATACTCTTTTATTACTCTGACTGTTTTTTATTGCTTTCCATAAGCCTGATAAGTTCTGAAATTATGCAAATTGAAAGGTCTTCAAGCTTAGTTCTAAATATTTCTCTAAAATCTTTATAATAATAATTAGTATGTGTAATCAAATGGCGACGAGTGAAATTAGGAAATAATTTCACGCGTGTTTTGTCAAAATTCAAATGCAAGTGAAATTATTTCTTAATTTCACGAGTATACCATTTGATTACCTATTAATATCATGGGTGACAAATTATGCTCACAATCGGAAGTGTTTTGACTTGTTTATCGTGTCGAGAACTCCAAGCATTGAAAAGTTTAAAGCACACAGATTGGCTAAAGTTCACATTTTTCTGAGTGAAATAATGAAAAAATCTTGTGGGAAGTTTTTACCACACTTTGACGATTTCGTGTATTTGTAACCAACAGCAAAATACACCAGACTCTGAATTTTTACTTGAAAAGTACCAAAGCAAATCGCTTGGCAAAGGTTATCCACATTTTATCCAGCAAATTCACTGAATCGAGCACCATGTTGCTCCATCGAGCAAGGCTCAGAAGGCTTCACAAACGCATTCAAAATACGCACAGGAAACTTGTTTTAACGAAAGTAAACTTCGGAAGCAAATTTGTATTTAAAACTGACCTTTATTTCATTCGAAGAAGTACCCAAATCCATGGAATTACTTCTCTGAGTTCGCGGTCAGTCACTCGATCAGCAACTGGCTCGCCTTTCAAAAATTTTCGCTGTCACACTATCACAAAATAATAATCTCTTCTTTTTGACTCGCAGCTGATTTCTGAGAAGTTCAGTCAATTAAAAGTCAAAATTTACAGATTACCGATTGAGTCCTCAATGAATATTTCCAGAATAGCTTTAGTTCTGCACAAAACATCTTCATCAACCTCGACGCCATCTTGGCGCTGAACTATAGACCCATTGCCATAGCAATTTTGTAATTTCACATGTGAAATTATAAATTAACGCTGAAATTTCGCGCCAAAATTAAGGAGTAATTTGTCACCCATGATATTATAATAATAATTTATTAATTTCTAATGTGCTTTTCAACATGAAAAGATCAAAAGTGCAGAACAATAGCACTTTTCTGTGATACAAAAAATGAAAAAATGCTGGTAATGTTTCAGTTACACTAAGCATTCAAAAAAATGTTCAAAACAACAGCTTGACCCTCCAACTTAGGCTGCTGAGTTGCATAATAGGGCCAAAACATTCAAAACAGGCTAAATGTTGTATCAAAATGCAGCAACCTGATGAACCCTCTCCGAATATAACCCTTGAAAAAACATGGCAAAAGATATTAGCCCAGTTCTGTCCCCTCCATCATAGAGTATCATGACCTTGCATTGAAAGCCCTTCTCACAAATAAAACTCTTGCAGAACTCCAGGTGGTACCCAGGCCCCTTAGGTCTGAGCTCATCTAACTGACGTGGTGCTTTAAAAAATACATTCATAAACTTCTCTAACATTTTGCTTCCAAGTCACCTAGGTTCACTCTGATTTAGGGGGATGTAATACATGTAATGAACTCTGAGAGTGGACCTCTGATAGGATGGGATGAGCTGGGATGAAATTGCTAATTTATGTGGTATATTAAAGGAAGATTCTAATGGAGAGCTATCACATGTTCAGGATGCAACAGATTATGCCATTTTATGGCGCAAGTTTTGAAAGCCTGTTTTTTCTTCAGTTTTCAGGATAGTTACATGTACATCATTATTTTGTTCTGCTGCCCCACGACGTTTTGCTATTACAACCATCATAACACGATAAACTTATTGGTACCTACCAGGGTAACGGTATTAGTAATAAAATTATGACAAAAAAAATTAACAGGCAAAACAATGCTAGTAGAGCACTTGTACCTGTTACATACAGATCATGAAATGATGTAGAATAGTTACAGACCACTATAGCCACAAATGAACTAAGAAAGGCTGTTTATTGAACCAGCTTACAGTACTGTATGGTGTAATTACATGCATGGAATTTGTGCCATGGTTATTACCATTAACTTACCTATTTTTACTTGTAATAACAGACAGTATGACATCCACAGTTTTGACAGTACCTTGTTTAACACATGGTGGCATCAGAAAAGAACAACCAAACTGAAAAAGAAACCAAAACAATATGGTTGATTTTACATACAAGCATTTTAATTTATGATCTTTAGATATCATTAGATAGTAAACATTAAAGATAAACTTATAAAACCTTAATGTTTTGATGTCGTCATGACGCCATTATCAAGAGAAAGATAATTATTCTAAGACTGCAAAAAGACCCATTGATAATTGAAAAAAGTTGAAAAATTAGCATAAGGCATTAAACAAAGACCTTGGTGCAAATAGAGTCGGTTCGCACGTTTAAATCTGGGACTAGCCTACATATAAAAAGCATCTTTTTAACGAGGCAGTCAAACTTGTTTTTACACTTGGCTAGCACGTGAAGCCATTGTGTTCGTTCTTGTAGTGTTTGTAGATAGAGGATGCCTTTAATTTTGTTTATGTCCATCCACGCGCTCGTGCAGGTGGGGACGGGTGTAGCCAACATACCCCGCATCACACAGGTGACATTTAAAGTGATACACAATGCGTTGTTGGTTGACAATAGCAGGCTTGTAGCTTCTCGCACTTGGAGATCTTGGTTTAATTTCCGGCTAACAAAGACAGGCCATAGTGTAGTTTGGATCTTTGAATTGAGATTGTTAAGGCGTTTTTGAACAATATTGGCTGATTCTTGATTTTTGAAGGGCAAAATGACTCTGATGGTGTTGTCCTGTGGTGGGGAGAGATATCTTGGAGTAATTACTGTCAGTGGTGATTTAGCGCAAAGGGTACTTGAGCTTCAAAAACACTTCTCTCCAGCGATTGCATTCTTCTGTGAAATGCGACCAATGTGACAATAGTCGGTAGGCTCGATCGAGGTATAGAAAAGGGTTGATTATTACTAGTCTTACTATGCTCGATCGAGCGTACCGACTGCAAACGAAAACAATGGTACAAAATATGAAGGAGAAATTTGAGCTTGGACAACAGTCGAATTCAAAGTTTTTTAGACGGGAGTTGTTGCTGCAGTAGAATTTGCATGGACTGCGAGCAGTCTCTCTTTTGCTCTAAAATCCGTGCTGAACGAATGCGAAAATAGCGAGCGTGAGCGAGTGAGATTTTCGAGCGGCGGCGGCCCGAAAATCTCGCTCGCTCACGCTCGCTATTTTCGCTTCGTTCAGCACGGATTTTAGAACAAAAGAGAGACTGCTGGCAGTCTGAATTTTGCACTTTTCTCAAATCATAAAGATTTAAGGCAAGTAGCTTTACAACTTTTCGTCTAAGTTGCTTACAATAACACAAAAATTTCTGCACAAAATCCAATTGCTATGCAAATCAAGGAAGTCAGATGCGCATATTTTCATGCAGTGGCCTGTGATGGCCGACTCATTAAATGCAGTTGATCTTTCCTCCAACTGTTAAACAGTGAAGCTATTTATCACATACAGGCTTTGATACTGTAGTAACGAAGGCGTTAACTGGGGAATGTCATCAGAATTAACATAAATTCCTGATATCTTACCTCGTGATGTCTCAATGTGGCCCCGACAAGAAGCGCAATTCAAGAGAGACGGTCGCGTGTTTTAAAACGCGACTTGGCTAAACAAACCTTATTAAGACATTTCACATGTTAGATGGCAATTTGATCACCCTTCTGAACGTTACACAAGTTTTTCTGTGAACCAGAAAGTGAGTAAGGCGCTGTCGAGGTCTGTGTTGAGGTCTGCCGTGCAACCTCTCGAAACTTCTGGACTTTCCGTCTCGTTCCAGACCTCTTTCCACCTGCTCCGAGTCTCAAGGGAATGGGTACAAGGGCGTTTGTTTGCGTGACTCTGTTGGTCATTGACTTTTGTAGGGTTTGTGGCTCCTAAAAGAGCCGTTGGTTTTATTTGTTTGTTAATCTTGTTAATCTTACAGATTAACATCAAGTCGCACAGTGATTCTGTCTTTTTTTCTGAGAAGACTATAAACTCAGAACCTCTCATGGAGTGAGTAAGTTTCATCTTTACATGACAGCAAAAGGTTGGGGGCTAATCGTCTAGAGATTGGGGGCTAATTGTCCAAAGATCGGGGGCTAATTGTCAGGGGGGCGAGTTGTCCAGATACCCAGAAAACAGCCGAGGTTTCACGCGGTCGCCACTTGAGCCCTGGCAAAACGACGTCTGAGTAACGAGCGCAGAAATTCCATACTGATGACGTGACACTACCCAGTTCTGATTGGTTGAAAGAAAATTCCAACCAATCAGAAGCACTACCAAGATCTGGGTAGAGACACGTCATCAGTATGGAATTTCTGCGCTCGTTACTCAGACGTCGTTTTGCGAGGGCTCAAGTGGAGACCTCGTGATCGCGTGAAACGTCGGCTGTTTTCTCAGGCTACGACTTTGACCATGCAGTTCGTTAGTTCCCGTCTACGAACTATGCTTTGACTGCGGTTCGTTACAATGCCGAGTCACGTAAGTATTGCTGCTAAGTTTGTAGCACGACCCACCGTTTTCTATTTTTTCCTTTCAGTGTCAATTTCCATCAAAATGTGGATAACGGGCGTTTGGAGGTAGGAAAAATGGCTGCATGAGTTATTATGATGGGGTCGTAGTAACGAGTCGGCCATCTTTGAAAGGGGGTGTGGGGCGACGTTCCACTGTAGTTTTGTAAGCGGTGAGGTGGGTAAGTCTGTTTTAAACACATTTTTTCTTTTACTGATAAACTGTTTAGATCCTGGAGTCAGGTCATGAGGAGGTTGTCCGAGAGAGTGAAGTCCTGAAAAGGACTGTTCATGCCATTGACTGTCTCGTTTGGACAACCTGTGTGGAAGACATCAGAGTCAAGTGTTCTGTAGGGAAGCGGTGCTCAAGTTTTTAACGTGTTGGCTTTTTAATCAAGCGCACGTTTAAGACGTCGTGCTACTGCCGTTCCTAACTAAAAAGATCGTAATAATTTCGACTTTGGCGCGATGTTTGAAACCGAGTTGGGTCGTTGCCGTGTAGTAGCATGACAAGCTCTGCCGTGTTACACGACTTGGTTTCAAACGTCGTGCTACTGCCGTGCCGAACTCAATTCATAGATTATAGATACTTTTAAAAGGTTGATTTCATGGTGAAACCCCAATCTCGTCCCCAGAGCCCGCGCACATTTACGGTCAGCGGGATCGAAATGCCACGGAAAAGCATTCTAAGTATTTTTTATTTCCTGTTTTGACACTTCTTTCTCGTAGACTTCCGGTAAAATATAGTAGCCAATCAGATTTCGATTCGCCAGCATTTTGACATTGATTATCCCAGAGGTCTTGCATCCTTGGAGCTGACCAAAAGGAATGCAGCCTCTGGGAACGAGATTGGGTGAAACCCCTGCAAGTGTTTTGTTTTGAAGAGCTCGTAAATTCAATTGAATCAAATTCAACGCCTGAAATCAAGTGATCCTGCTTGAGTAGAGCTACAGTCGAGCCATCTTGGCACTGCAATAGCACGACGTTTGAAACAGCCTAACGATTGGTCATCTGGCTCCGCCGACCATCGTATCGTTCTCGAAGACAAGGCTTTGGTTCATCCTCATTATCTCCACTCAAGTCGGTGGTCGAGGCGATCCAACAAACTTCTGAGGTAACCCTGCGAAGAACCAGCATTCCATCCAAGAATCTTCTTGTTGAAAGTGACAGAAACAACAGGGGCCGGCGTCCAGTGGCGCCCAGCGCTAGAAACGTCAACTTTAAGTCTTCAAGTGCGCTCAAATCTCGGTAATAACATTCACTGGGCTAACGTCACACGAAGCGACTGAAACTTTGAGAGTTTTGGGTTGAAACTGATCGATACAACTTTTGTGGATCTCCTGTCTGACGTTGTGCTTCCCCTCTGTAATGTTAGAAACTTAGCTTCGATTCTTGTTGTAGGCGAGAGGTGTTGCACCGAAGCCCAGAAAAAAAACTAGAACACAACCTTGGCATAAACCTTATTGTCATTTTTTTGGTAAAATAACTAATCATTAGGGGAGACCAAAGCAGGACGTTATCTTGCACAGTTCTTGACAAAGTCATATCTCGTTCGTGTTATGGGGAGCAGTGCCAAGCCTTTTCACTTGAGCACAAGATGTTAAGTTAAAGGCAAAATCCCTAGTTGTCCACCAGAAACAAATGCACGGTTGGTTATCGAGCAAACTGAGTAGCCAGGTATAGACTTCGCTTCCAAGGGAAGGATGAATATAATTCATGTTAGGGTTATCAAATGTGTAGTCTCCTGTATAGTCTCCTCACCATCAAGGTACCCGAAGACATTACAGGAAATTATATACTTGGCAACCCCAACATGACTTCTATGCCTACGCCGAAGATCTTTGGCGTGGCTTTCAGTTTTTGGCATAAAATTTCTTAGGAGACTTTAGTATTTCTTCGGCGTGGAATTGAAACGGAATGCACCTTGGCTTCTCTGTCGGAAGGATATCGTTATTTGCTTGAAACATGGAGCACTTTAGAACCTCCAATTTCATTGGAGCCGCCGGTTATCATGCAGCTCTACTGTTTTCAGGGCTAACGTCATATTTCTGTTGCTTGACGACAAGAACGAGGCTCTCTAGTCGACTAGAGAAAAGGGTGAAGAAAACAAAGACCAATCCTGTGAGATGTGCAAGTGAGCTGCGGAGTGCCTCTTATTTTCCGAATCATTGTCTCTTTTTCAAGGTGAGGCCTGGCATACAGCCTTTCTATGAAAACGAGTTTTCACTCACATATGCAAGTAAAGCTTATTTTGATTCATACAAAGTACGAAAGAAGGTGCTCCAGAACTCACTTTGAAAAAGAAAAAAAATAAATGAAGGGTTAAGACAACTCAGAAATGGCCCATTCGAAGCAGGAAACAAACTAATTTTAACTGCGAATTTTGACGAGATTTTAATAAGAATAATAAGAATAAAGCACTCTACAAACTACAATATACAACCATTATAGTAATACTATAAACTACAAAATACACTAGCAATAGCCTGGTATAAAGTAGGAATATTAAAGACATTTTCTTTCTAACGACTAGAATGTTATGCACCACAAGCTTAAATTAATAGAAATTCCATGTACAAAGAACAAACTTTGTTTCACAACTGTGCAAATCTTGATGTGCCATACAAAATATGCCACACTTGAACCCGTTTCAAAGGTCGTGTTACCGTCACTGTTGTGTCCACTTGCAGAGTGGGAGCACAAACAAAATTCAGGGCGCGACTCAGTTTTAAAACTATTCCAGTTTTTCTAATACCGCATCGAAGGAGTAACAGAATACAGGACCATGACCCGTCCTTAAACTGACACAAATATTCTAAACAGGGAAGACTTCAGAAAAAGAAGAGAGAAAAAAGAAGCAGAAAACGGAAGAGACTGCAAAAAGGACACGAATGTCACTATTCCACTATTTCTACCCAGAATTGAAATCGCCCCAAAAGAATGCAAGTTCAGACTCCTTTAAACATGAATTTGACAAATGGAATGACAAAAGCGGTGTTAGCAACGGCGCACGAGAATCGTGTAGCACGAAAAAACTCTCAGTGACAAAGTAGTTTATTGCGGTGCACTGTTGATAAGCAACGTCAGCACAACGTTTGAAACAGATTTCGACAAATATATAAAATCTAAAATCTACAATGAATTGTTAAAAAGGCAAGTCATTAGAGATAGACCAGCTGGATTCGCTTTGTGCAAAAATACTCCAATTGGGTAAAGTACGGTTTTGTCGAGTACGCAAACGCATAATTGAAGCGCATACATACATCCTTCGTTTGTAGCCTAACAAACGTCACAAAATTTCCAATTCACAATTCTATTCCCCAGCATGATTACTTACAATGGTTAACTGCTTTCCTCAGTGGTTAAAACAAGAAAACGAATGGAGAGTAAGTACAGGTTTATCTGATTTTCAACGACTTCTCCTGAGAGGCACATGTATACATTATCGAGTCATCAAGATTGTACAACCGCGACACTTTGAGATCATGGCTGTTTCTCCACCGTGGAATTCACAGTAAGTTTCGGAACATATTAAAGTAGGGACACTATAGAGTCGACTGTTAAACGAAGTCTAAGTTAAACTTGGTTTAGGAGCATGTAATGAAGGTCTTAAACTACTCATAAGAAGGTCAGTCTAACCTGCCACTTGGCTTCCAGTTTGTGTTACACGCCTTGTTAGAAGTTGTTTACGGTAAATAACGCTAACACATTCGGGTTGTTCAGTTCTATTTTGATTTAAGGCACGGTCTTGTTAAACCATGTCAAAACTTCGTTTAAATAAATAAATCGACCCTACGTGTCCATCGAGAAAACATAAATGTTACGAACTCATAGACGTTATGGCTACAAGTTTAAGAGGAGTTCTCTTTGAAAAGTCTGATTAAAAAGTGATTTGTAACTGATCAGTTGTGGGGCACGGAACTTCATTGAGATAAACCCCATGAGGTTATTTGCTGAAAAGTGAAGCTCATCATTTGAAACGTGCTAAAAAGTCACTAGTGTCATAAAAATTAAAACTATCTTTTCCAGTTTAAAATTGTCCGCGACGGTGCTGACGTCTGGGTCTACAAACAAATAGTCGGCCTGCGCAAGGAGATAAGGGCTGTTCAACACCAGCCTAGGGAAGTTTTCTCCTGTGCAATTGTTTGCCAAGGCAATGTAACGTTACGTCACTTTTTTCACAACCTCCCCCACAGTCTTAAACCCACAAGTCTTCATTCATCCCACCCCCACCCCCACTGTCCTTTAACCTGAGCGTCCTGTCATTCGCGTTGTCATTCTCGTCTCGCACTGAATTCGAAGCTGACGCACGTGACGAGCTCCGTACCTCGTCCATAGGGATGTCATCCCTTGACCGACTCCCCCTGGAATAGTTATCATCTGATGCGTAGGGAGGGGGGAGCTGGTTCAAGCTCTCCCCCCAGCTGCGTTGTCGATCTGATTCTGAAGATATGTCGGTTTCACCCAACGGTTCCCCGTTAACATTATCCCAGTTATCCCTGGGGCGACGACTGTCCCTTGCCCACTGGTCATATTCGTTGTCATATCGTCTCGTGTTCGGATCTCGTCGGTTGCGATCGTCGGGTGTACGAGGGAGGGACGTGGCTTCGAAATCCATCGGCGCGCGAGCAAGTTCAGCGTTTCTGACGGCGTCGTACTGCCATCCTTCGTCTTTCATCTGTTGCTGTAGCTGGCTGTGACTCCAGAGATTGGCCAACACCTGTGACAGAAGACAGAGTTCGTTCAAAACAAGTAACAACTAGCAGGAGATGATCAACAAAAGAGTCAAACATTCCAGTAAACTAAGTATGTAAATTTTCTGTTTTTTGTTTAGATCAAAACTATTTTGTAATCGTTTTATTCTTGGCTAAAACAGTTCCGAGAAAAATGGTTGTCAATACACCTTCGATTTCACACACGTGTAAACATATTAATAGGGTGTTATTTATGTGCTAAGTAAACAACCGCAATACCTAGCCACGACTTGCCGCCGTCACCCCATCAGAGAACAGTGTCACCCGTAAAAAGATCATGCTATTGTCAGAAAGAAGACCAGATACTTAAAAGTTGATGGCTGACTGATTAATTGATTGACTGATTAACTAATTTATTGATTGATTGATTGATTGATTGATTGATTGATTGATAAGCTAACTCATCGAATGTCTGCTGACTGACGGATGGACCGAATGACTGGCGGACTGATTTGCTGGTTCATAGCAAAAACCAGTGACTGACTGACAGACACACTGTCTGTCTAGCAGACTGTCTAACTGTCTGTTTGACCGACAGCAAGACTAATTGACTGACTGACTTCCAGACGTACAGCCGGGTGAATAGCGTGATTGACTGACACCTTGCTTACCTGATTGGCTATCTTTATAACCCTGGGTGAATAAAGTTTTTCCTGGTCCGTTGCTATCCTCACCATCTTGTGAATCCCTTTAGTTTTACGCAGAAATCTGCAACAAATAGGATACAATTTAAAAAGTGGGAGACTTCTGAGATAGCCTGCACGGAGACGTCTTCTATTTCTTTTCTGAGGGGGAGACGTCTGTTTGCAGTTGTTATTAAGATAGATTTGTCAGACAGTACAGAAAAACGGTCAAATTGGACAGCGTTGCTAAGTGCTGGCTTTTCAAAATGGCAGCCATTTCCAGTAGTTCCGAAAACAGAACAAAAGGTTTGATCTTCATAAGATGCATTTTTAGGCAGCTGGATCTATTTTCTTTCTAACTCCAATCTGTATGACCTCGTTCGTCACGAGTCTTCCAAAGCTCAGAGGTAGAGCGTTCCAAACGGTATCTGGAAGGCCATGGAATCGATTCCCGTTGGGGACTCGGAATTTTTTTCTGAGAAAGATCTTAACACTTCTTGCTTGCTTTATTTATCATCTATTTGTATACTGTTTCAAATAATTAAATATATTTGAGAGCAGTTTTCGTTTGGGCGGGAACAGGGAAAAATTGCTTCAAACTGAAGTGCGAAGACCCAGTATAGTATAGTATAGTATAGTATAGTATACTTTTACCGCGACGTGCAGAATCGATGTACGTTGCGTTACCCTTCGCTGTCGACTCCTCATAACTAATGATTCCACCCCTGACTTAGACAAGCTGTTACAATAAGATCCCCGGCTGAGAAGACCCGGAAAATAAAAAGAAAGGACAAGCAAATTCTGGGTAATAAACCGCCAGCACTTACTTGGAGTTTTTGTCATTCTTATTAGTCAGTTGGTAGATGGCGCATAAAAGCGAGGCTACTGTTGGGTCCTGTACAAGTCTCGGCCTCTCCTCCTCCCCTGTAGGGAGTCTGTGGACAAGGTGTACTATAGCTCTCTCGCCTGAGGAAAAAGAAAGAAGCAATCGAGATTAAAATATAACTAAGCAAAAATACTTGGCTTTGAGATAAACAACAAAATTCTCCGAACTATATTTGTATCACAATCTCAATCGCAAAGGACAATTATATCTAACACTTTACACGAAACCTCTACAATAACAACTTACGTAAGTTACTTTAGGCCCCCAAGACCTAACATCAACTTCAAAATCAACTTCAAAGCATTTCTAACTAGTTTCCATTACTTGTTATAGTTCTTACCAACAGTTTTCTTGTTTTCTGGGTCTACACACAAGTTGCGAAGAGCAATGGCGGCTGCACGGATCGTTGGATCGTAATCAATTCTCAGAAGCTCGACGAGTTGTGGAATGACCTGCGCTTTTCTTGTGTCACCACGGATCTTGATCGCCCACTGTGGAGAAAAATTACTCACTGCTCTTCAAGTCGTGGAATAAGATAGTTAACCCTTTAAGCACTGACATAAAAATGCACATTCTCCTTACTATTCTCCATACATTTCTTATGAAACTAGCAAGGAGAATTTGTCTAAATATTAAAACATATTGAGTGGAATGACTGTTTTATTAAATTCTCAAATTCGATAATGAAATCGTTGCTGATTTTTCTTTTGCCATATGTTTTGAACAAATCTTTTGGTTGGCAGCGAAGAATTTTAAAAACGGCGCGGCACTTGACCTGGAATCGCATTTCCTTGTAAGGCCAAAAACTGGTTTATTCGCTGATAACCTGTGTGCAACCGAATAAGGAAGCTAGAGGCTGAGAATTTAATAATAATTATTGTCATAAGTGCGCCCTCTGATTCGCTCCCTACCAATAGGTTATCACTTCATACAGTTGTGCCTTACGAGAAGAGAAGTCAGGCAAGAGTGTTGGTGAGATGCACGCTTCTTTTAACGGAACACTTTGTTTTAGTAAGTCAATGACATTTCTCATGATCCAGGTGTTGTCTACATAACAAAATAATTTCTCTCAATCTCGTCTTACATGATTTCATAGCTAACTCAGCACTACGCGCCTCGTTAACGATTTCGTAAAACAATTGTTGAATATAACGTTCTCGGGGTTGTTGGTTTTTGTAGGTCTTAATTCATGGGGGTGCGGTGTTAAAGTAGTTGATGCGCCAGTCACTAAAAACTCTTTGTTAGGTATGGAGAGAAAATCATTCAGGAAAAAAAAAACACGGCTTACTTTCGGAAGTTTCGCATTATGGAGTCTGTAATCACTGCATAGCTTACGTCTCTCACCTTCCATGAGCAGGCTGTTAAGTTATGCAGAGCACCAGCTGACCCCTCTAAGGTTTCAACATTCTTAGCTTTCTTCAACAGCACATAATACTGCTGTACTGTCTGTGGTTGCCAAATAAGTTCCATTCCTTGTGGAGGACCCTTCGGACGGTCCATGGGCCTCTTGTCGTTGGGAACCTTTTTCTTTTTCCTGCCACCGCACCCTGCAAAACAGCCCTGGCTCTGTTGTTCCTTAACCGCCGCGGGGTCCACGTCTACGTCAGCGTCGTCATAACGATCCCTGTCGATCTCACTTTCAAGCCGGTATGATAGGTTTCTCAGCGTACATACAGAATGCTCGAGACACTGGGAATTAACCAAACGATTGTTCGTGTTAAGAAAGCAAATCGAGGTGGCTTTCCGATGAAAAAAGTGGAATACCTAAGTGAAAATTACAAATAAACGCTTGGGAGGTGTGAAACGATATTACTGTGATTGCGAAGAGAAATTTAGGGTTGGGCATTCTTGGTTGAGTAGGAAAATAACCAAGTTATCAACGCCTTTGTTGTTTCCCAGCAACTCGTGAGATGCGCCTACTTTAAGTCCGTCTGGCGAACGCAAATCCGCAGGTTTAGGCATTTTTAAACCTTTCTTCGTTTGGCAAGAGAAAAATAGTGGTAATGCGATTGTTCTTGTTACAAGGGTACTTATTGAATTTTGTCGTTTACCTTTTAGGCGAAGTCCCACACTGAAGCCAGGAAAAGCCATGGGCATTTCTCATTTCATTTTTCATTTCTCCACTTAACTTACCTTATTATCATACTGCTCACTCTTCACACCAACTCTAATAATCCACACCAAACAGTCGACCAAGTCCTTCTCCTCCCTAAGTTCCTGCCGGGCCCTGGTACCAGCCGAGGACAGATTGCGCACGAGTCTGGTAGCATGCACAAGCACTGCTGGCCAGGGTTGAGTTCTCACTGACAGCTGTCCTCGAGCTGCGACTGCTGTCCACTCGGAGTATGGTATGATAATAATGATGACGATGATGTGGAGGCAGACGAGAAGGATCCTTAGACGAAGGGACTGAAAGTAACAAAAATAAGAAATAACTCAAATATTGTTTTACTAAAATCTCGTTGAGACGTGAAATTGAAGACCTTCGCAGTGATGATAGCAACCTTGGCAGTGGCAAAAATGCCGAAAAAAATTCCGGAACGGATGATGAACTGGTAGATGGTCAATAAGTTGAATGTACTACAGCAAAAAATGTCAAAACCGCCGGAAGTAGAAGTAATGAGTTGCCTTACCTCAACAGATGATAAATTACACAGAACTCCTAAAATTGCTTCTCTGTACTAAAAAAAGAAAAATAGCAAGAAAATCAACAAAAGGGTCATACATCATCGCGGGCAAAAAGTCCCTAGGTTTGTCGTACCTCAGTCTTTTCTGTTTGTTGTAAGATTTCAATAAGTGCTTCTATTCCACCACAGTCTGCTATGGCCAGCTGAAAAAATATCAAGAACGTTGTTTTCAAAACGTAACTTTAAGCATATAAAGCCCATTCACTCCAAAAATAAAACCTTAACTCAGTTATTCCTTTGATTTCTTAGTATGTGGCTAAAATACTTCACTGTGACCAATCAAACACGAATAAAAAGAATAAGAATTTATTTCACGTCGAAAACGTGAATCCAGGTAAACAGCTCATGAACTTTGTTATGGTTGGCAATTGATTCCAGGGGCCCGTTTCTCGAAAGTCCCGATAACTTTTCGGGCCCGGAAAGCGATTTTATGTGCGTAAAACTGATATACCTTAAAGATTCAAATTTTGTTGGTTTTTGAAGCTAAGAAGTAAAATTCTAAGTTGACGTAACAAGTCGAGCCGGTTTGCGGGCTAAAAGCTACACCACCCTCCTATAGATTTTGATTTTAAAACATCGTTCCGGGCCCGAAAATTAACGGAACTTTCGAGAAACGGGCCCCCGACCCTTAAAGTAAGATAAGAAAATAGGTTAAAGCTATAGAGCTATTGTACTGCTCAACATTCTTGAGCAACATCCCTGTGTGAGACTATTCAGATGAAAGCTATTCAGTAAGCGGTACTTGCCGACGGTACGATTTGTTGTGCTGTACAAGGTGTGTGTGTGTGTGTGTGTGTGTGTGTGTGTGTGTGTGTGTGTGTGTGTGTGTGTGTGTGTGTGTGCTAACTTTAATTTTCAGTCCGAGGTTGAAACACTTAAGTGTGACCATTCATTCGTTGTAAAAAACCGGTTTCTTACCCTGTTGGCGTCCTGTTTCATACTGAAAGACAGATTTCTCAAGAGGCAGATGGCGGCATATCTAACCCGCCACTCAGAATGCCTCAATAATCTGACAATCACTGGGATTCCACCGAGGTCTCTGTTGAATAAACAGATTAAAAACAAACAAAAGATCAGCGAATGAAAATAGAAAGAAAAAAAAAAGAAAGAAAGATGGACAGAAACAGAGCAGTTCCTGAATGGCGTTTCGAACAGAGAACATTT